>PVJO010012515.1:0-55177 GCA_004026905.1 Hystrix cristata
TTTAACAAGGGGGCACTCAAGGGACAATAATTCCAAACTCTAGCAATTCTAGCAAGCACTTTCACACACACACACACACACACACACACACGATTTAATTTTATTTACTTTTTTACTTTTTCATTCCACAAACTACATAGTTCTGGAAAAGGAAGTAAATATATTTTCGAATGCAAAAATAATATGTTCTCCCAAAGTTAAGCCTATGAAAAACCATAAGTGTAAATAAGGACAAAGGGGTAGAATAGATATTATGTTTAAAAAAAAAAAGAAAGAGATAGTATTCAAAAGAGAGGAGAACTAGATAGGGAAAAGGGGGATAAAGAAGAAGGTTAAAAGAAAAGTAAGATGAAAGGGGAAAAAATGGAAAAGTGTATCTACACTTGTTGCAAATAGGGAGGGGTGGGTGAATGGAAGGGAGGGGAGGGGAAGAGGCGGGGAAGAGGGGAGAAAACCAAGATGTATCATGTACAGGTACAAAATAACCATGTTGATCAAGATAAAAAAAATAAAATTCATTACAATAAAAAAAAGAATATGGAATAAAAAGACACATCCTCGGAAGAGAATATGAATTAGATGTACTTGAAGTTAAGTATCATTTGATCTAAAAGTTGTTAGTTTTTCATTTTCTTCATTTAAAACATAATCCTTTGAGATATGAATTTCAGTATACAACAAGCCTTCCTTGGACCAATTCAACTTATTTCCTCTCTTTATTATTTTTCTTACCTCATTTTGAAACATTATCTAAAAAACGTGTTGAATAATTTTTTACCAGCTACCTGCAACAACTGAATAGTAATTTTGGCTTCAGCTCCTTTTGGTATCGATTGTAGAGCGGTTACGTGACTCTGGCTTTAGTCACAAGTTGTCTATTAGGAGCAGCTCTCAGCACTAGTCAAGATTTGAATTACAAAAAGGAAGTAGAATATACTGTCCTGCATTTCTAGAATAAGGTTATGCTTCATCCTGGTGTATTTCTGGGATGAAAATAAAGGATCCTCATTGATTCTTTGGCTTATCGTCAATGAAAATTATAAGTTTTTGCACCACTGGCTGAAAACTTGTCTCAAGTGGTCATTTTTCTCTCCATAGGAAGGGAGTGTAATAGTATTAGAAAAAATATTAGCCTCTAGAACTGCTCCAAAATTTCAATTATAATTAATTACTTAAATCAATAACCACACAGAACACCTCTAAAAGGTTCTGTAAAATCAGACCAGAAATCCGTCTGAGTACTGCTAATAAAAGCTTAATTAGTGTACTGTAGTGGAGTGTGGAATGTGAATTGGGTATTGTGATGGTGTTACAATGGGTCAACCTACTTTTTCAGAATTGCTGGGAATTGCATATTTTCTAATATTTCCCATATTGCATATTTCCATTAGAGTGAATACCAAGGGAGATTCTTCCAGGATTTGAAAGGCAAAAGAGAAGCAGCAACCAGTGAGCAGGTTACCCCACTGAGGCTCTGTGGACTCAGCTCCTTGGTGTGAAGCAGAGCCGGGCCTGGGATTGCTTTACTTGTCCCTAGATCATTCTTCTTTTTCTCTGGCCAGATGTATCTCGGCTCCGTGGAGAAGGATTCCGAGTTCTACAGCTCATCCCTGTGACCAAGGACAGAGGCAGCAAGAAGTCACATAGGTTTCAATATGTCTTTGTGGATTTCTATCTCATCTTATAGGTTCTGTCTCCAGAGAAAGTAAATATATTGTAGCATTGCTGTGCACTATTTTAAAATGCACGGTTACAAATTACATGCATCCCTTAAGTCGACAATTGTCAACACAGTTATGGGATTTTATTTCACCTGCAATGCTCAGATGCAGAGGACAAGCATAGAGCAAGCAGAGTCTGCCTTCAACTAGGTATGTACAGCAGAGAGAAACAGTGTTCATAAACATGGCCAATGAATCTCAAATGATGGAGACAGAAGGATGGGTGCAGATGTATTTTATGCTGATAAAATTATAGTGTTAATGAATTTGGGTGTGAATTGGAGACTTTCATATGGTTGAATAACCGAGTAGATAGATTCAAATAGATGATCTAGACTAGATGAATACTAAACTTTTGGGAAGGTTAAGGTACATTGCCAATTTGATTGGATTGTGCCCTGCCCAGCTGTTTAATAAGACCTGCCTCCAGTGGTGTCTGGATGGGTTATGGCTGCTCCCTCACCCTTTCCTGCTCTGTGACCAGCTGCCCAGAACTAAGCAGCTTTGTCATGAGGCGCCCTTCCACCATGTGTTTCTGCCTTGAAGCCAGATGACCATGGACTGAGCCCTTTAAAATCTGTGAGCCAAATACACCGCTCCTCTTCTGTGTTAAAGGTATGAGGAATTTGTTTCCTAAAACAGGAAAGCTGACTAGTAAAATTGTCATGAGATTTTAAAACAGGCTTTTCAAAATGGTGATTTCTGAATTCCCATCACTTTGTCTTTTAAATCTCTTCATTTTAATTCATATAAGCATTTCTTTTGTCAGCATGCATATTTCTCTCTCATAATTCAAATCTCTGTAAATTATTTTCTGTGAAAGAAAAGATTTGGAGATATTATAATTGTTTGACTTAGTGATCATTTTGGAAAACTTTTTATCTGTTCATCTTTATTCGCTCCTTCATTAAACCCTTCTGTTTTCCTTCTTCAATATTTGATGAGCATCTTTTACACACTGGGTAATATACTTCCCTTAGTTTTGCAACAAATAAATTATAGATCCAACAGAAGAGACAAGTCACAAGAAAGAGAGCAAAGTAATTTGATTTATGATAAATACAATCAGAGAAATCACAGTAGTGCTGTGAATGAGAAAAATATGAGGTGGTAGAATATACCACTCAGACAAGGTGTCGGGGAAGGCTTCTCCAAAAAGAGAGGCAATGCTTCCAGCCAGGACCCCCAAAATAAAAAGGTCTTATACACGTGCAGCTGCGAGGTAGGAGGTTCAGATGAAGTGGGGATTTATTTAAAAATGTGAGTAATGTTCATGGCCTAATTCTTCTAGTAATTGCCTAAACTTAGTGTTTAACATACTTAGCAGCTAACTGTGATATGAAGATTTTCTGATCACAAGATGTAGATACTTTCTCCATTGCCTATAATATTACACAAATAAAAAGTTTCACTTAACACAGATATATTTATATAAATGTATGTATCTCCTTTTAGTTCAATAAATGACTTTCCAGTCATTAATTATTGATAATAGATTTTTTATTTTGTAAGGAAAGCAAAATTCCTTGTCGAATATAAATGTTCCTTGTAAAATTCAAAGCAAGAGCACAAACTCAGTATTTTAGCTATTACACTATAAACTATTGTTACTTAGGAAATACTAGAATGTCCCACTTTTTAAAGCTAATGGCTTAAAAAATTATTAGTGCCTTTCACACTATTGTGTGACTGATCAATTGGCCATTTAAAAAAAAAACTAATAAATTATAACAATAGGCTATTCTTTTTTCTTACACGGGGCAATAATAACTTCTCATTTGGTGTAATTGTCAATTATATTAAGCAGTCAGCAAAAACATCATGATTGTCATAGTCCTTATCACCATCATTATCATTAAAAGTTTAAAGAAATAATTTACAGTCCTAGACTCTATTAAACTTGAAAGAATTGAGGTGAAATGAAATCTTTATGTTAAAGAGATCTGAATCTCTTCTATATCTCAATGTCAATGCCTGAGGTTTACATAAACACAACTATTTTAAGAAATCACATCTGCTAATGTAAGATTGAATGGATTACATGGAAAGGGGAAAAAAAAAGGTCTAGATGAACTCTATAAAAGAATGGAACTTGGTGTACCTGAGGGCTAATTTTAGATAGTCCAAATCATTAAAACTGAAGAATTGACAAGACTATTGTTATCCAAGTATAGGTTCTATAGAAGCACTTATAAATAAACAAGAATGGCTGTGTCATCTCCTGAAACATGCATTGAATTTACCAATAGACTTAAAATCATACTTCCGTTAATTCCATTGATAAGAAAAGGGCAATATATTTATAACCAGTAACTATCTATCATACAAATATTGTTGCAGAAATTGACTGTTGAGAAACCAAGTGCCACTCAAAGCGCTGGAGAACTCAGGTTTATTTACGTTGATGGGCCCAGGAGATTTCACACTGGGAGCAAAGCAAAGTGATTTTAAGGTTTTTATAGGACTTCACAGCAACCCATTTGGTTAGTCCCCTTGTTCCCCTTATAAGGAAAGGAAAAGCAACAAATATTAATACCTGTTGTTGGGCATAAAATATATAAAGATGTAATTTTCAGGACTGTAGCAGTACAAAAAAGGAGAAGGACAAGAAGAATAAGAAATGGAAGGAAAAAATGTAAATGAAGCTTTTGTAAATAAGAAGGGAAGGGAACAGGAAAAAAAGAAGCAGCAAGATATGTCATGTACAGGTACAAATCCCCTATGATGAATATTATCACTATATGTATCTAAATGTACCATTCAAATAAAATTTAAAAAAGATAAAAAATACAATAAATCATACAAATTAAAAAAAGGAGAGAGAAAAATGGTATAATATAAGTGTATTTTAAAGGGATGCTATTGAAGTTAATTTCATTATAAATTAAGATATATTTTTAAATTCTCAATGAAACCACTAGGAAAATAACTTTTACACAAAGAAGAAAATGGCAATAAAATAAAAATGGTGCAAAAATATCTATTTATACAAATGTACACAGTAATGGCAGAACAGGAAATGACCTAAAACATAGGGCTTTAATTATAATTTATTACTAATATCCAATGATCACAAGATTGATTTAAAGAGCAGGGAAATTCAAAGAAAAAACACTTGGAAAAGTGAGGACAGCAGGTCAGGAGAAGAGATATGTAGATAGACCTCTTCAAAGAGCTATAGACTCTAAAGATATTTGTCCTTCTTGAATGTTTCCTAAAAAGTAATCTACACATAGAAGTATTTTAATCATCAGATAGATTAAAAAAAAAGGAAATTCAAGAGTAAAAAGACAAATAATTAAAAATAGAACAATAGACATTACTGCAAAAAAGATACACAGATAGCAAATAAACATGAGAATTATATTTGACATCATTAGTTGTTAGGGAAATGTGAATCAAATCCTCAAGAGATAGGATGTTGCAAACACTTAGGTGGACATAATGAAAGTTCAGACTGTAACAAGTGTTGATAAGATACTGAAAAATTGGAATACTCTTGCATTGAGCGTGGAATGTAAAATAGAAATGTAAAAATTAAATCTATCATCTCATTTTTATTTTTCACCTCTAGATCTAGGAGTTGTCTGTCTTGCAGAAAATATTTTTGCATTTCCTCAAAAAGTTATTCACGTACCTAGTTACCATATGATCCACTAATTCTGTTCCTAGGATTTACTCCAGAGAACTACCAAAAAATTGTCAACACAAATACTTGTGCATAAATACTCATGATGACATTTTTCATAATAACTAAAAAATGAAAATAAGTCTAATGTTTATCAATTAATGTATAAACATATGCAGTATTCATATAATAGAATATTCAGCCATAAACAATAATAAATTACCTATATATGTTACAGCACAAATAAATCTTGAAAACCTATTAAATGAAAGCATTTAGATATGATGGTAATACATTGCATTATTCAATTAATATAAAATGTCCAGAAGAGACAAGCCCATAGACTTAGAAAGTAAATCGTAGTTGTAGTTGGGAGTCTGAGGGAGGGAATGAATGATTTGGGTGAAGAAATGAGTAATCATTGGGTGAGCTTTCTGTTTGGATTGATGAGACTGTCCTAAAATTAGTGATTATGCTTCTACAACTTTGTGAACACATTAAAAACCACTGAATTGTACAGTATAAAAAAGTGACTTTTACTGTATGTGAGTTTTATCTCAATAAAAATGTTAAGTAGCTCTATTATAGCCTTGAAGTCAAATTTTCATACAATTTATTTATGTAACAACCAAGCATTTAACATTTTCCCATTTTCTATATTTTGATCTTTTGTAATATTTTCTATTCTAGTCATTCATTTTTTCTTTATTGTCTTAGCTACTTAAGAAAACTTATTTTTGATTCATAATATTTTACTTAATTTCTAAATTCCACTTTTATATATATTTTATTGTACATCTTCGGTCCACAATGCTATCTAGTCCCCCTGAAGTTATTTGATATCTTTTTGTCTGTCTGTCTGTCTGTCTCTCTCTATATATTTATATAGTGTTAATGTTATGTGCATGTTTTATATATGTACATATATTGATATTAAAATAATTATGTATAAGTATATATTAGTGATATGTTTAGGCATGTACATAATGTTTGTGCATGCAGGTATATATGTTTG
Source organism: Hystrix cristata (assembly GCA_004026905.1). Taxonomy (NCBI): domain Eukaryota; kingdom Metazoa; phylum Chordata; class Mammalia; order Rodentia; family Hystricidae; genus Hystrix; species Hystrix cristata. The sequence goes on from PVJO010012515.1 coordinate 6,365, forward strand.
AACACTTCTTTTTTCACTCTTGGTTTTAATTTTTAATCAGATATGTTCTCTGAGTTCTTTCTTGGGGAATTTTCTTACTTATTTCAAGATTCTTGGATTTTTTTTCTGTTATTCAAGGAGATCCAAAATGTAAATACAAAAATATTCTGCTGTTTACATCACAACAAATGTTTAGGGATTTTACCATTTCATTGGTGCCCCTCCCCACTACATGATTATTTCTACAGGTAGTTTTCCTTAGGCTAATCATTTTTCATAGTAAAATAATTCTCCCACATTTTGCCTACAGAGATATTATTCTAGCTAATACTATTTTTGGAGACTGTCATGCAGTGAAATGAAGAGATCTTAGTTTTCACTCTGCAGATTTTCATTTTATCTCTGTTAACATTATAGTACTTTCCTTCTGCTCTGAAATGTATATGACCAAATTCCCAATCTTCCTTTTTCAAAGTTTCCGTAAGTAAAATTTCTATACTGGATTAGGGAGCAGATGAAAAATTACCCTTTGATTGGTGGAGAAAGAGAATTATAAAGATATTTAATTTACCAATTCCAGTTCAACTCGCCTAGTCTCAGTATAAAAAATTGGCTTGGATACAATTGCTAAATCTTCCTTGGATTCTGTAACTTGAATTTTTGCAAGATACCAAGCTCACACACTTAGATTTCAGCTTCTTTGCTTTTCTAAGTCTGGTACTGGTAATTTTCCACTTTCCTTTTAAAAATGCTTTTGGTATTACACATATATTGTCATCTCATATTCTTAAATTTTCACATTTAAATACTTTTTTCTAATTTATATTTATGTGAGTCTTTATCAGTTGTTAGAAGTAAACATGCATGTTCAGTTCTACAGATATACCCAGACAAAGCATCTATTTGGAGTTTATATTCTAGTCCAATTACAGAAGATTTGTATTTTAGCATTAGTATTTATTTTTCTAGTCATATTGTGTCATTAACACATGGCATGAAGTCCTCTGCTGATAGAGACCATGTTTGCTGTTTATCGTCTTGCCGACTGCTCATTCCCAGCTGATTTGGTTAAAGAGCAGTTTTGAGATCACAACAGAGCAGTTCAGAGATAGTGTACTGCATTGTGCAACTCTTTTTATAGATATTGATGTAACATGGGTTGTTGAATGGTGTAATCTCCACTGTGCAGTTGCTATCGATCTCTTCCAGTGAGTCAATATGTGCTTGGTTTATTCCGAAGTCATTTAGACAACTGAGGAAGAACAGAGATTACACAGTCAAATTCTATCCTTTGGTCTACTAATAGTGTGCAAAAAAGCTGTGCTTGAATTCTATTCCCTCTTCATTTAACTGTCAAGGCAAAGTAATAGAGTTCCTTTATAAAAATCATAAATCGAAATTAAGGTTGGGTGCTCTGTGGTTTTCTTTAACCTTGTTATTCATATAACAATAGAAAGGCTGTTAAGAATAAGGCTCTGAAATCAGACTATAAACGCTGAAATTGTGACTCTACTGCACACTACCATGCTGTTTAAGGCAAGTTTCCTAATCTCTCCAGCCTCGGTTTCTTCATCGTTAAAATGCTAATAATAATATTATTCATCACAGAGTGAGGATGGAGATCGATGTGAGTAAGATGGCAGAAAAGTGTCTTAACTTTCTCTCCTCCTGTGAACTCTGCACAGACATTTACACAAGGGTCAACTGTCTCCTTAAAAAGCCACAAACTAGGTTAGGGGCCACTGTACCCTGGAAAACTTGGGAAGCGCTCACATCAGAACGGGAAGGAAAATGTGGCAGCGCTTGTGCACAAACCTTATTCCAGATGACTAACTCACAGGAACCTTACGAGTGGAGATGAATCTTGAATTTGCATGAGGATTGAAGAGTTTGGATGATATATGTAATAATCCAGACTCAGGGTTTGGATCTTAAAGCACTTAGCTCTAGGACTGGAAGGAACTTGGCATTTGGATATTTTCTTGAGTTTCAGTGAATGAAGAGGTGCTTCTAAACAGATATAAGAACACTTTTAGCAGGGATTGTTCTTACAATCATTCTAGAGAGAATGAGCTAAAATATTCAGCTCTCAGTGTCTCTCTGGAAGGGCTTGTCTGTGTTATGGCATGTGTCTAGTTTTCCCCCCAAAGCCTCATGTGGTCATAGATGAGGCTTTTTCAGAGGTGGCTGGATCTAAAGTGTGTGACGCTGAATTTAAGGGTGTGCGATTAGTAAATTAGTCCACTGATTGGTTTAGCATATTTTAGTTTAGGATCAAGGGTGCCCCATCCTAATGGTGAGTAGCCTGGATTAGATATAATGGATAGAGAAGGGGCTAGTGTGTCTCTTCTCTCTTGTCACTTGTTATTTTCTGCTTGCTGCCTTCTGCCTGCCCTGCTTTACCATGAACTGCTTCTCCTCTGTGATGCCCCTCTGCCATGCCACTCTGCCTTGGAGCTATGGACTGAAACCAACTACGAACTGAAATCTCCATAAACTGTGAGCTACCATAAAGCTTTTCTCTTTTAATATTGGATGTCAGGTATTTTACCTCAGAGAAAAGTGACTAATAGAGTCTGGATATGTTTATAGCTTCTGCCTGGGATTGAGACTTCTTTTTAGCTTAGATTTGGAAACTGAAGAATGGGCAGACAAATACCAGACCTTCATGAACTTGAACCATAGTATGAGCCCATCTCACACCTTCCCAGACTCACTCCAGCAATAAGTTCAAGTATTCAGATTTTTCCCTCAGAGGAGTTTAGATAAACATTGAAAATGCTAAGGTTTGTAGCTCCCACCCAAATGTCTTCCTCCTAAGTCTTCCAGCTCTGGTGAATTCTCTACCTCTACCCCACTCCAAGCCAGTGTGTGTAGCCTAAATGAGAGTGCAGGAGTTTGCTGCACATTCTCCCCCTGATTAGGCGCAGAATGAAGGGGAGAGAAATTCAATTTCTCAGCTTTTCTCTGAGGGTAGAAGGAAATAAAATACACATAAAACACTTGAGCATTTCCAGTTGCATTTTAAAGTACTGGCTTCCATTTTGTCTGTCTTGATTACATGGCACATTCTAACTTCCTAAAAGATGTTAAGAACAAGAGAGGCTGTTTGGACCAGCAGAAAAATTTGGAAGGCAGCAAGAATGTCTGGCAGGGCTGATAGGTGAGGTTCACGGCTCAAACAAGGGTAGTTCAAGAAGACTGGATGAAGAAGTTTTCTTAACTAGTATACCTAAAACAACACAGGAGGTCAAGAGAAAGGTGCTCCAAATAAAAGAACAGATTAATCCTCAGAAACTGACTCCAGTGAAATGGAGACATGTGATTTACCCAACAAAGACATCAGAAAATAGTCAGAAGATGTTCAGTAAGGTCTGCAGAGTGATGCTTAAATACACTGATACTTTCAAAAAGGAAACACAAACATACAAGAAAGAGCAAACAAAATCATAGAGGTGAAAAAATACAATAGCTGAACTGAAAATTCAAGAGTCTTCAAGTTAGGCATAGGGGTGCACAACTGTAATCCAGCACTTGGGAAGGTAAGGCAGGAGGATCACCACAAACTTGAGGTCAGCCTGTGCTACGTAGTGAGTTCAAGGCCAGTTTGAGCTATGGTGAGACCCTGTCTCAAAAACAAACACAAAAAAACAAAAAGGAAACAGAAAATAGAGTGTTCAAAAGCAGACAAGATCACGCAGAGAAAAGATCAGTGAACTCAAAGACAGGTCATTGGAAATCAGGCAACCTGGGAAAATGTAAAAAAATAAAGTAAAATGGGAAAAGTGAAGACAGTTTAAGGGACTTAAGCACATCATACAGGGAGCTACATATTATTAGACTGGCAGCAGGAAAACGAGAGAAAGGGGCAAAAAGATTATTCAAAGAATAATAGCTGACAAATGCCCAAGCCTGGAGAAAGAAATGGAAATACAGATCTATGATGGCCAAAGGATACCAAATGAGATGAATCCAAAGAAACCTACAGGAAAATACATTATAATAAAATTGTCAATGTTAAAGACACAGTGAGTATTTTGAACACAGCAAATCAAAAATGACTTGTTATATACAATGGCACCTACATAAGACTGTTTGCAGATTTTTCATCAGAAACCCTGCAGGCCAGAAGGGAGAAGAATAATATATTAAAAGTGCTTAGGAAAAACAAAACAAAACATAAACTTCTAACAAAGAAGATTACATCCAATAAAAGTGTCCTTTAAAAATTAAAGTGAAATGAGGACTTCCTCAGACAAACATAAGCTGAAGGTTCTGTTTTACAAATAAAGAGAATCCTGATTCAATGTCATATTCACTCTTAAGATAATGAGAACCCAAAGTGGCTATAATGGTGGTTAAGGCATTTGAAAAATACGGGGAGCATTGAACATTATTGGCTGCATATCAGTATCACATATAAACCTATCTTCCATGCTCTGGGTGATTGCTAAGGTCAGATTATTGTAATCATTGATTTCTTCCTATTCCCAAAGTCCAGTGTTCAAGCCCAGTATTCAATATTCTCAAAGCCCAATATTCAACCAGTCCTATTTGATCAGGAAACAGAAAATACTGTGAATCGTTCAAGTGAAGAAATGTGAAATAATAGTTACTCAAAAAAAAAAAAAGGTTGGAAAGTAAAGAAAAGAAGGCTTTGCCACTTGGATTAAAAATGCAGTACAGACAGAATAGATTTACAGAGTTCAGGAAACAACGAAACTGAGGTTTTTTCTGTTGTTGGTTCTGCTTCCAAGTTATTTCTGATGCTGTCACAGACACTACGTTGCCTTAACAGGAAGAGGAACATTTATACTACAGGTATTTCAATCTCCTCTAACACCTAGGAGATGAAAAAGAATAACTTCTGCTTTGCTTTTTACATCTTTAGATCTCCTGCTTGTGCCACCTGTTGGGAGTAGAGAATCAGAAACCACTTGGAAAAGCTTGAAAAGTGGAATTTCTGTGACCTCAGCACCTTCCAATATAGAAAGAAGATTTTGTGGTTGGAAGAAGTTGGGGATACAGAGTCCAGATTGTTTAGAAAATTTGGGAACAAAGGAGAGGAAGATAAAGTCACTTGAGTGAAATACTGTCCACTGCCTGCCATGGGCAGATAAATTTATGGAACATCTAGAGCCAGACAGATGAGAGGAAAGAGGCACAACCCATTCACCTCACTTCTGATCATACCATTTGTTTTTTTGTCATTGTCTAGATTGCACTAATAACCATGAAACAGTGTGCTTCCGTTTCACACGATGTAAAGGTAACGTGTATGAAACAGTGTCTTCATCTTCCAAAGGAAACAGATTGACAGAATTGCAACATCTTGCTTATTTAACTCTGATACCAGTTCTTGAGTTCTATCACAATCTTAAATTCAACGGTTTGAAAGCTAAATTTGCCAAAGTAATTAATGTTGATGTTAAATCTATGAAAATAAGATTAGGAAAAGTGGATCCAAGAAATGGTTGGTCAAGCTATCAGATGAGCTTCTGTGACCTGACCATAAAGCTGTAGTAGCTATTTTTTTCCCCATTCTTCCATTGCTTATTCAAAATTGCTTTTGTCTTCACCTGCTGCTTCAGTTTATCTGGTAATTTACCTGATGGGGCGACAAAACTTTAGTTCCTTAAAGGTTTTGAGTCTTTAGTGATTGTTACATTGCAGTACAGGACTATAAATCTGACTAAAAGCTGATTCTATCAACTTGAAGAGTTATGATTATCCTGGAATCTTTATATTTGCATCAGAACATTAAACATTTTACTGTTGGGTATAAATGTAGCAGAAAGAGAATAAAATAGTAAAAATAGTATATATTTACTACACTGTAAATAGCATTTAAAGAGTATTAGAGTAATAGTGTTACTCATTGCTACAATAGTTTTGAAAGAGTATTAAAGTAATTAAATTTACTCTAATTTTAAACATTAGAAATGTTGCAAATAAAATGTTTTGTTTATCGTTAAAACTGACCAGAAATAGATTCAACCATGCTTGCCAACCTTCCTCACGCCATATGACACAAAATGTGGAGTGACTATGATTTGCTGACTTGTAATTTTTCTTCGAGTTTGTGTGAGTTTCCAAATTTTTGCACATTTCACGTTCAACGAAGTACATTATCTCTGTAAATTCCTTTAGCTTGAGATTTCCCTAGGGATGTAATCATCCTCTTTATCATTTTCCTCTTTATATCTGTGACTTTACCTTTGATTTATTTTTCTGGCCACATCTTCAGGTTCTCTACAATATTGACAGTGTTGGCATTAAGCTATTTCTTCCTATAACTCCGTTTCTCATTCAAATTTCAGATGCATGAATATCACTTTTCATTTTTTTTTCTTACTTCTTCATCTTGGTTGACTAATTCTCTCTTAATTATCAATTGCTGTCATTAAGCACATAGGTCTCTCAGTAGGAGAGGAGAAGGCAACATAACTATCTGCTTTGTTATTAAAGTCTGAACTGTGTAACAGATTCGCAGTGACCCGTTGTCAATGGGTGTGGAAAGAAAGTGGCATAACTGGTCACTGATCATGATCCTCATCTGTTACTTATATAGTTATTTTTGGACTGAAGTGCTAGCAGTGAAGATTGTGTATTATACAAGTACTCAAATTTAATAAATTGCGATACTTGATTAAAGGGGGCTGGCGTTTAACTAAGCCACTGTGACTAAAACTTATGCATATTTGAACCACAAAGAGTGAGAAATAGCTCAACATGTAGCTTCCATTTCATGAGGGGATGCTGCTCACATATCATGTATTTGTGGCTTTCCACATCAGATATCACCGAGTCCACTAATGGCCCAGTTTGCAGGATTTTAGATTTCTGCCAAGGCCCAGTGGTAAGCCAAAAGCAGTTTCTTAAAAGTAGGTTAGCAATTTGCAGAAGATTTACATCTTTGCCTAAAACCCTAGAGCCCTTTCAATTTAGCCTCTCTTCTGCAACACAGCACACTAGTTCTCTTTCCGCCTGCTGGGAATTTTAGTCAGAATCTTGGAATTCACACCTTGAGGGAAGAACTAGCCTCCAAACGTGCTCTCTTCCTCTGATAATTTCAACTCTGGTAGTGATGACATAGTGCTCCTGATCTGACTGCAAAAATTGCGTGAAATCGACCCATGTTTCCTCAAAACTGTTAGGACGGAGCCAAAACCCTTAGTGTAGGAAAGTAGTTCATGATATGACTCCCACCTAACTTTTCAGTCTCACTTTTGCCCAGCTTCCCCTGTTAGACTCTGTGTTCCATTCACTTTGGGCCATGTGTGAGTTCTGACTTTCTTATTCCTATTCTCTCCAAATGAAAATCTCACTGCTTACACCATGAATTTGTCCGTTCCTATAATATTAGCAAGAGTCTTGAAAGAATGTTTTTGGGCATGCCTTCCACGAACTACATAGGTAGATTAATTTCTGTTTTCTAATTGTTTAACTGTACTATTTGAACACCTGTGACATCATGCTGTGTTTCGTTCTTGCAAACATCTCTGACTGTTCTTTGATGACAGGAACTGTACTTATTTTTTGCTCTAAGATTTAGCAAAACAAAGTATATATTTTTGAAATCTCACTTTAAAAATCCGTCTGAGAAATGTTTATTCATTTCGGATGCCCATTTTTGGATTGGGTCTTTAAATTTGGGGGTCTGATTTTTTTGAGTTTTTTATATATTCTAGATGATAGACATTTGTCTGAGGGACAGCTGGCAAAGATTTTCCCCAGGCTGTGAATTTCTATGCTGCTCTATTGGTGATTTCTTCTGCTGTGCAAAAGCCTTTTAATAGCATGTGGTCCCAAGCCTGATCCTTTGTGTTGTTTCCTGTGCAGTCTGGGTTCTGTTCATAAATATTTTTCTATACCTATATCTTTGAGAGTTCTTCCTATTCTATTCTCTAGTAGATTTAGTGTTTCTGTTTTAATGTTTAGATTTCTGATCCAATTTGATTTTAATTTAGTACATGGTGAGAGACATGTGTCTAGTTTTAGTTTTTGGCATGTGGTAAGCCAATTTTTCCAGCACCATTCATTAAAGAAGCTATCTTCCTTCCAGTGAGGGTGTTTGGCTCCTTTGTCGAAGATGATGTATTTGAGTGTGTTTGGAGTTGTCTCTGCTTCTTCTAGACTGTTCCATTGGTCCTCGGGTCTGTCTTTTTGCCAGTACCATTCTGTTTTTACCACAGTAACTTTATAGTATAATTTCAAGTCAGGGATTGTGATGCCCCTGCCTTGGCCCTGTTGCCCAGAATTGTTTTTGCTGTTCTTGGTCTCTTATGGTTCCAGAAGAATTTTATGATTGCTTTCTCTAATTCTGTGAAGTATGCTATTGGTATTTTGATTGGAATTGCATTAAATCTGTATAGTAATTCAGGAAGTATGGCCATTTTCACTATGTTGGTTCTTCCTACCCAAGAACATGGGATAGCTTTCCATTTTCTGACATCTCTTTAAATTTCCTTTTTCAGAGTACTGTAGTTTACACTGTAAAGATCTTTTACTTGCTTTGTTAGATTGATTCCTAAGTATTTCATTTTTTTTTGAAGAAATAAGAATGGCAAATAAATATATGAAAAAGTGTTCAACATCACTGGTCATTCCAGAGTCGAAAATTAAAACAATGTTAAGATTTTTATCTCACTCCAGAAAGAACAGCTATTGTCAAGAAATCAACCAATAAAAATGCTGGTGGGACTATGGGGAAAAAGGAACCCTCCTCCAATGTTGCTGGGTATATAGACTGGTCCAAGCACTGTGGAAATCAGTATGAAGATTCCTCAAAAAACTACAACTAGATGTTCCATTTGACCCGGCTATTCCTCTGCTTGGTATCTTCCCAGAAGAATTAAAAACACTGTACCACACCAATATGTGTACAACTATGTTTATAGCAACACAGTTTGTAATAGCTAAGTCTTTGAAACAACCCAAATGCCCAACAATTAATGAATGACTAAAGAAGATGTGATTTTTCTATACAAAGGAGTATTACTCTGCCGTAAAAAGGATAAAACCGAGATTACAGGTAAATGGATACACCTTTAGAACGTACTCTTAAGTGAAATAAGTCAGACACACATGAGTACATATTGAATTGTTTCTCTGATATGAGAAACCATAAGTGTAAATAAGGACAAAAAGGTATAATAGATACTATGTAAAAGAAAGATGATATGCAATAAGGAGGAGAATTAGAAAGGGCGGGAAGAAGGAAGGGAAAAAGGAAAGAAAGAGGAAAAGAGAATAAATGTAAAAAATGTAAATAAACCTACTATAAATAGGGAAGAGGGGAGTGGAAGGGAGGGATAAAGAAGGGGGGGGAACCAAAACACGTCATGTACAGGTACAAATTAACTATGATGAATATGATCACTATGTATACAATGGACCATTACATGTTCTTGGTAAATAAAAGAAAATAAATAAAAAAGAACATAAAAAATACAATTTCATCTGTGTTAGCATCCTCTCTAATTCCTTTTTATGTCTTTAGTAATTGCAATTCATCATTTTAAGAACCTGGATCCTGTGTACTTTCCATCACATTGGTTTTGCTTAGGCTCTTACCTACGCCCTTCTATTACATTGAGTTATGTGCTCTGCACTGTTTGTCCCATGTCACCACCCTGCCTGAAATATTATCTTTGAATTGGAGATTTCTATACCCATATTTTCACTCTAAAAATTTTTCAGATATTCTCAGTGGTACTCATAGCTGTTCATTTGAAACGTTTGTTGTAGAGTTCCAACAAATTTATCACATATAGAAATAAATACGTCTGCCTTTCCCAAACTATTTCTGCAAATTTTAAGTAATGACATACACTCAGTTTTTAGAATCATTCTTGAAACTTTTTACTTTGTAAAATTTTATTTATTTTTTATTTATTAAAAATTTATTTATTAATACAGGTTTGTGACCAGTTGCATTGTGGGTATTTGGTACATGTACATGACACTTCTAATTCTTTCTACCTTCCTTTCTCCTCCCACCTTTTCCCCTCCCTCTCTCTCGGTCCCTTTCCCCCTTCAGTAGATCTATTTCCCTGTTTCCTTTTACAGTGATATCTTGCTTCACAAACACTTCTGTTTGCAAAAAACTTGGTTTTCAAAGAATTTTGTTTGCAAACAATAGCATCTGGCAAAATTTTGCTTCTGTTCACAAACTCCTCATCGGGCGACAAACACAAACCCTGGCATCTTCCCCACACAAACACAAAAGCAGCCATCTTCCCCCAAATCATAAAACAAATTAAGTTCATAAATGAGGTGCTGCCATATGCATACGCATCTTCAGTTCTGCTCTTTATGGATACACTACGTTTCTCATATGAGAGAAACCGTATGCTACTTAGTCTGTGTGTTTGATTTATTTCACTTAACATTGGTCTCGAGGTGTACCCATTTTCTTACAAATGAATCAATTTTATCCTTCCTTATAGCAGACTAGTATTCCATTGTGTATAAATACCATATCTTTTTTATTCATTCATCTGTTGATGGACATATAGTTTGTTTCCAAGATTGAGCTATTATGAATTTTGCTGCTGTATTTATTGGTGTGCATAAACCACTGTGACATGATGTCTTTAGCTCTTTCAGGAAGATACCTAGTAGGGATATAGCTGGATTGAATGAAATTCCTCTTTTTAGTATTTTGAGGAAACTCCACAGATTTCCATAGTGGTTGTAATAATTTACACTTTCATCAACAATGTAGGAGGCTTCCTTTTCCACCAGCGTCTTGTCAGCATCTGTTATTATTTGATATCTTAATCATTGCTGTTCTTTCCTGAGTAAGATGAAATCTCAGTGTTGTCTTCATTTGCGTTTCTTTAGTGGCCCACGATGCTAGCCCTTTTTTCATGTATTTATTGGCCATCTGTCTTCTTCTGAGAAGTGTCTATTTTGATTGTCCATTTTTTTGACTGGATCTTATGAATGGTCCATTTTTTTTAAGTTCTTTTAAAATTCTAGATCTTAGTCCTCTGTCCAAGTATTAGCTGGCAAAAAAACTAGTTCCAGTATCTCACCCTCTCATTCTCTTGTACCTGCATACATTGAGACTCCAAGGCCCAGTGAATAGTGTATGAGCTTTGAAGCAGACAAACCACTGAATGACCAGTCAGCTGGTGGCTTATGACCTTGTGCATGTACACCTTTCTCTTTGCAGTGTCTATCTGTCTGTCTTTATTCTAAATCTTTGTAATTACATTCCCTGGTATGCTGCTAGCCTTCTGAAGGGGAATTTTCTTTTGTCTTTTAACATTTCATTGCCAAATTTATGACCTATAAGTTAATTCATTCCACAAATTATTGATAATCTTTTTCTAATTTTTGAGATTCTTAGCTGAGATTTCCTGTGGACTTTGAGGATAATGTCCCTTATCATATTGTACAATAACATAGTGCATATTTATTTTGTATTCCTTTGCTATTCATTCTTGAAATTAAATAACATTTTTGACTTGATTTGCTGTAGAGTTACCAATGTAGCTCTATGAATAATTGCATAGTAGACTAGCCATTTTAGAGGAGTTGATTCATCAATTTAGGAAGGCAACTTATTTGATTAAAATTTTCAGTGACCATCTGGTTTGTGTTAAACTGGTTAATTCAATACAGTATTCTGTGACCATAATTCCATAAATTTGAATAATAAGAGAGTGCAATTATTAAAAGAAAGCAACACATTTTTCCTTCTAAGCAATAATACACTTAAATACTTATTTTTGTTCATTTTTATTTATTAGCAATAAATATTCTTAATCAGACTGTAAAATATAGATACTAAATTAGCCAGGTGAAGAGTACAGAAACTCTAAAAATGAACAAAAATAGCAAATCTATTCCAATTCATTGAAAGTAGATAAAAAGTTGCATCCTTTTCACAGATAATATATGGTTTCAAGCATCATTAGTTCATTCTATTTCTTTTCTTCAATGTTGTACTCGAAAATATTTCATGAGTGCCTAATGATTAGGAGTATTAGTTTAATATCAGGGGATTTAAAATTACTATAGTGATACAATGTTAACTAGAAGAAGCTCTAATTTAAAGGACACATAAATGGCAATGCCATTCTCTTTTCTAAGCAAAGAAAAGTCTTTTTTGCACTGCATTTTGGAAGATGATACAACTGTATCAATTGGGACTCATAAATGTACATTCTTAGTATAAAAGTCTGATATGAATCTATGTAGGGATCTAGGGGCATTTGATACAAATCGTAACTGGTGCATTGATATTTAACTGCACCTGTGTCCTGTCTCCTATCTTCCTCTTGGCTTAGACAGTGTAACTGATTGCACAAGGGTAAGTGGTTATGTGAATTCACCACCAAAAATTGAGGCCCTTTACAGGGACCTGGTCCCTTTCATAAGAGAGGTGGAATAGATTTTTAATCCAGTTAATAAAATTTTGATAAAGATTTCTGCTTAAGTGAATTTTTCTTTGTATTTTTGTTCCTTCTTGGTCTCTCTTTTTTCCCAAGTTTCTTGGATAATTTTATTTCTAACAATTTACAGCGTTAAATACACTGCAGTATTTCATAATTAAATTCCAGTTATTAGCTATGTGCTTGGTACCAAAAGTTTGAGTATGGCCCCTGGGTCTTAGGCACCTAAGGTACTGCCAGTCGTTCATATATATGTCTGTATCCATGTATATATCTATATTTATCTGAGATATATTTATGATATTGAAGATAATCCAGTTAAATTTATTGACTTTTATTATCTGGGGTTTTAACCCCAAATTTCCACAGTAGTTCCCTTATCAGGTAAACCACAAGAAATATTCTTGTCCAATAATGTAAGAAAGATATAAAACTAAACTTACATAGGATGGGATTTGGCTTGTAATTTTTGGTGATTCACATTTCTGCTGAATCTATTAGTACTGAAAAAGCAACAAAGGGTGTATTTGGCTATCTTACCACATGGCTTCACTGGAAAAAGAATTTGAGAGATTATTTAACACAAAACATTCTAAAGTACCATCCACACACTCCAGAAACACGCTTCTTGCACTGAGAACGACTCCAAAGTGTACTTCTGGAAAACAATCTTTTGGTCTTGATCAAGGTGAGAATTATTTATCTTGGGGTAGGGAGCAAACAGAGGGAGACTTATACTTCTTCTGAAAGGTTAGAGTATTTCCCTCAACCTTTTCTTCCTGTAATTTCTCTTGCTCTAGCTCAATATCTACATTAGGACAAGAACATAGATTTTCTTTTGGGAAGGAGATTGCACTATCAGAGATACTAGGTCACAATTTTAAAACACTATGTTTTAATCTTTGGTGTAGTCTGAATGTTGCAACAAGATCTAATATAATGGGTAGCTTAACATATCAAAAATGATTGTCTTTGAGATGTAACCCTAAAACATTTGAAATTTATCAGGATATTACTAAAATTAAGAATGACCACAGGACACATTAAATATTTGGCCAAGAATGTAACTGTGGTTCAGTTTGCTTCCCAAATTACTCAGTTATAGTAAAATTTGCCAGATGTTACAATGTGCATTTTACAATAAATTAATCTTGCAGTTCTTCTAATATAAAATAGGCAAAATTTGTTCTCCACATCTTAAATTTTAACAATATCAAGGCAGTTTGGTCTTTTAGAGAAAATGAAGCTTCCATGTGTAATAAAAATATGTATTCTCTTTTCTTTACTTCTTTTCTACTTATCCATATTCCTTCTTGGATTAATAATTTTGAATTAACTTTTCAATATTTGTATATTTTCCAGATTGCCAAAGATACTACAAGAAAGGAAAAATGCAAGCCAATAATTTTCATGAACAGTGATGCAAAACTCTTCACTATTACCACTTCATATCTACTGATACATATCAAGAATTTAAATTTGTGTTAATATTATACAACAAATTAGGATAATTTGCATGAACAAAAACAGATAAAAATCCTAAGATCATCTCAAAAGATGCATAAATATAATTTAATAAAATTTAGCTATTCATAAAAAAATCATAGCAAAGAAAAAATAGAACGTTTTTTAACTTCATAAAAGGTGACTAACAACAATAAAGGCAAAAAAAAAAAAAAAACCCACGACAAACATAATGGGCTGAGAGATTTTTCTCTAAAATCAATTTCTCTCAGTTTTTATTGAAAACATGTAGTTAGCATTTCATGTGGGTTTTTGCTGAAAACACATAGCTAGCATTTCATCAGAATTTCTAGTCAGTGTAATAATAATAAGTAAATAAATAAACAGAATACTTATTCAAAGTAAATAAGTAGGCCATTGTTCATAATTGACTAATGTAGAAAACCCAAAAGAGAATGCAGTTTAGCTATTGAAATTAGTAAATGAACTAGCAAGTTTCCTAGAAGGAAATCAATTGCATTTCCATGCATGAAAATACAATATAAAACATAAAATATAACAAATTATTATGAAACATACAGCGACCTAAGAATAAAACTATCAAAGCATCTTTCATTATTCTCTTTGTAGTTTGCCTTACTCAAATGAGAGACACCGTATTGTATTTAAGCTTGTGTGTTGATTTATTCACTTGACACGATATTTTCCAGGTGCATTTACTTTCCTGCTAATGTCTTGAATTTATCCTTCTTTACATCTGAGTGCTATTTCATTACATATGAGTACCATGCTTTCTTTATCCAGTCATTTGTTGATGGGTATACAGGCTGCTTCCAGGATTGAACTATTATGAACTGTGCTGCCATTAACATTTATATGCATGTATCACTATAGTATGGTGTCTTTAGCTTTTGGAGGCAGACACCTAGAGAGGTAATATCTGGGTCTTATGAAATTTCTAATTTAGTTCTTTGAGAAATCTCCATGCTGATTTCCATAATTGTACTAGTTTACCTTCCCACCAACAATGTAGGAAGCTTCCTTTTTCACCACAGCCACACCAGCATTTGTTATTCTTTGACTTCTTGATGATTACTGTTCTTTCTGCAGTAAGATGAAATCTTAGGGTTGTTTTAATTTGCATTTCTGTAGTGGCCAGAGATGTTAAACACTTTTTAATGTGTTTGTTAGCCATTTGTACTTTTTCTGAGAAGTGTTTGTTCATTTCACTTGACCATTTCTTGACTGGGTCTTTTATTTCAGGTGGTCTAATTTTGTTTTTGTTTGTTTGTTTGTTTTAGTTCTTTATATATGCTAGACTTTAGTCTTCTGTCTGAGGAATAGCTGGCAAATATTTTTCTTGTTCTGTAGGCTGTCTCTTAACTCTTCTAATTGATTCCTTTGTTGCGAAGAAGCTTTTTAATTTGATATAAGCCAATTTTTTGGATTTTTGCTGTTATTTCTTAAGCAGTTGGAATTCTGTTTAGAAAGCCTTTCCCTACACCTGTGACTTCAACTGTTTTACCTATTTTATCTTCCAGTAAGTTCAATGTTTCTGTTTTAATATTTAGATTTTGATCCATTTTGATTTTAGTTTAGTAAATGGTATGAGATATGGGTCCAGCTTCAATCTTCTGCAAACAGATATCCAGTAGCTACAGTACTATTATTGAATAGGCCATCTTTCCTCCAGTGTATTTGTTTATGGCATCTTTGTCAAAGATCAAATAGCTGAATGTGTCTGGGGATATTTTTGTATCCTCGATTCTGTATCATTGATCCACGTGTCTGTTTTTATGCTAGTATCATGCTTTTTTTTTGTCTCATTTGATTAAGGCAAAGTACAAACAAAGAGCATAATAAAGGGCAGGTAGAAGGAAACAAGGGGATAGATCTTTTGCAAATGGAAGTGGGTCCAGGAGACTGTGGATGAGGGGAGGGGGGAAGGGGAAGTAAGAATTAACATACAACATGTACAGGAGCCTAATAACCTCAATGAATGTAAACATTGTATGCCATAGATATGAGCTAGAAAAAATAATAACAGAATGAAAATGGGGACAGGGGATTTAGAGGTGGGGGGAAGGTGGGTAGGAGTAAGAAGGGGATTAAAATAAAAGAAACAAGGTGTGTTATGTGCATTTACCCACTCCCCAAGGTGAATGTAAACTTTATGTACTACAAACATGTACTAATAAAAACAAAACTAACAAAACTTTCTATTTATATATGTATACATATATATATTAATTTTAAGATCAATTCAAGTAAGTGTAGTATTATGACATGTTTTTGAATTGGAAAGCTTAGTATTATAATTTCTTAACTCTGTTAAAATTTCCTGAATATGTCATGGAATTGTACTTCACACAACAGATTTTTTGGGTGTGTGAAAACTGAGAGCTAATCTTCAATTCATATGGAATCATAGAGGATGAAAATTAGTCAAGAAAATTTCAGAGCAGAGCAATCTGGAAGGACGTACATTACTAGAAATCAAAATTTAGAAGACCAAATTAGATTATTTTAATAGAGTATTAATTTCATTTTGCCTTCATTTTTGGTTTATTGTTAATATTTCACTTAAAACTTATCATAGTAATTTCCCTAGTATTTAAACTCTAATTTTAATAAAATATATCCCACCTTCAAATAATATTATGTACCTCTTTATGCATCATATAAGGAGGTTACCACTCTATACTCCCAGTTCCTCCCTCTTATATTTTGTCTTTCTTGGCACATATTTTACTGTTATATGTTGTGACGGTTTAGATTAACCCCTGAATCTCATGCACACAGAATGCAGCTTCAAAGAGTGACAGAATCATCGGGACACTCTTGCTGACTTACTGCCAGGAGGCAGGTCCTCATAAGAGCTAGGTCCTAGCAGGCATAACCCGGAAGTACCTGTCTCCCTCCCAGGGTTCTCCCTTCTTGCTTTACTTCCTGGCCGCCATGATGTGAACAGCTATCCTCTGCTAAAAACCTCCCAGTATGCGATTTCTGCCTTGAAGCCAGTGGACTGTGGACTAAAACTCCTGAAATGGGAGCCAAAATAAACCTCCTCTCCTTTAAGTTGTGGGCATCAGATATTTTGTTCTAGTGACGAGAAAGTGACCAAGACATAGAGGCTACAAATACCCCAAAATATTTTACCATCTTTACCTTATATATCAATTTCTTGAACGATTAGAAGAGGAGTTTTAATATTTTCTTTCATTTTCACCAGTTCCAGAAACCTTAATTTCTTTTTGCACAGCCGGGTTTTGTTCAGATATTATGTGCCTTCTGCTTGAAGAGCTCAATGTTTGTTGTAGTAAATTTCTACCAGAAATTGATTCTCTGGTTTTGTCTCAGAAAAAAAGTCTTTATTTTTTTTCTTTGTTGAAAGGTACTTTTGAGAAAAGTTTCTAATTTTTGTCTCTACTTAACATGTGCTATGCTACTGTCTTCTCTCTTTGCCTTTCCCTTATGGACAATGCAATGTGGTGCCGCTTTCCGACACCAGAGGACTCTTCTCCTGTTGAGTGAGTGCTTTGCGTAGGATCCAGTCTTTTCTTGAACTAGTGGCTGTGTCTGTCCTCCTGGCTTTTATCATCAGGAGGACTGCAGCCTCCTGCCGTCTTTGCAGTCTCTGTTACTTCTTTCTGGAGGTCTGTGGTAAAGGGCTCCAAATGAATATTTGCTCCCTTTACATCGACTTGAAATACATATACTGGCTCCCAGAGTTTTTCTAGTTTCATTCTAGCTCACAATTACCCTCCAGCAACTTTACAAGTTCTATTGTTTCTGGCATGTTTTTCCTTCTATTTATTGCTACAGGTCAGACAAAGCTCAGGCTGCTGCTCCTTGGAGGGTCTTAGATTTTAGGCCACTTAGGTGTCCCATGATAGCTGCAGAAAGTTGGATGGCTGCAGAAAGTTGTTTATTGTTGGGTCTGGAGTGATGTTGTTTCTAACAATCTATATCCTAGGTAGATATAGTGTGTGTCTCTCAATCTCTGTCTTGTTTCTTATGCACAACACACAGAGTGGGAAACAGTGTTTACCAGCCCAGAACTAAAAAAAAAATCGGACTCCCCAAATTTAAAGGCTCAACTAGAAATGGGCATCTGAAATGAATAGATACTTCTTCGTTGAAGAAGTAGAAATGGCAAATAAACATATGAGCAATGTTGAACATCACCGGTCATTTGGCAGATGTAAATTAAAACAACACTACAATTCCATCTCAAGCTAGAAAGGATGGCTATTAGCAAGAAATCAGCCAATAACAAATGGTGGTGAAGTGGTGGGGAAAAAGGAACCCTCCTCCACTGTTAGTGGGAATGTAGACTGGTGCAACCACTGTGGAAATCAGTGTGGAGAGTCCTCAAAAAACTAAAAGTAAAGGTTCCATTTGACCCAGCTAGTCTACCACCTTCTTATTAATGTGGTCCTATTTTCTAGTTTTCTTACATTTATTTTTCCATGAGTGCACAGCTAAATATCTTTATTATTGACTTAGGCAATTGATGTTTATTTAGATTTCCTGAAATGTTTGCTACATGGTTTCCTGCTTTTTTTCAAATTTCAAGCTATGTTTCTGGTGTAATTAAAGCACTTTGATGGACTATTTCCATCTCATACATAGGTACTACATGCAGATTTTATTTGCTTAAAATGTATTTTGTTAGTCATCATTTTTAAAACAGAGTTTCATCGACAAATGATTGAGGGCTTACAGGTATTTTCCCTGAATATTTTAAACATATCATTCCACTGATGGCTGACTTTTGTTGTTGTATCAAACACTGGATATTAATTTAAATATTTTTATTTTCAAACAGTGTATTTTTTTTTCCTTTTTTGGCTCTTTGAATGTAGTTTCTTTCCTGTTTTTCTTAAATGAATACTACTGTACACTTTGATAAGAATTTATTTCTATTTATTCTGCTTGGTACTAAATCCTGAATACAAAAAGTCATTCACCAAATCTGGAAATTGATGTATGGACCCCTTTAATTATGCTGTGATAAGAAGATATGCTTTGTTTATTACAAGTATTATTTCCTGTGTGGCCAGTTAGTTGTTAGAGCATACATATATAAGGGAGAAGAAACTCTTTTAACTTTTTTTCTTTTTGGTCATAATTTGTATTCACAATACTGAACGAGGCTTAAAAATACATATCAACAATACAGAGACTCCAGGAGGAGAAGCAGATGTGTGCTTCTGTATTTACCTCTCCCACGATGGCAGCTTTTGTGCAATTTTCCCTCCCTCTGAGGAGACAGAATCCCCAGAGTGGAACTAAGTTGAGAGTTTCCTTCCTTCTGAGACAGTCAGGGAAATACGTCTAAAGCTAAGCTGGGAGGAGAGAACTCATTATTCATAGCGTCGTGTCACACACTTTGTAGGCTTTCAACAATATAATTGATGGTGATGATGATGTGACAGCCCTGTGTGTACTTCTTTTTAGTCCTTGACATTATAGCTTCCATTACTCTGCCGACATGTAACAAAGTAAACTACAAAGTCAGTCAATATAAACTAGAATTTCAGGAGGGAAAAAGATGTCAGATTTCAAAATAATAATTCTTCATTTCTTCTGGATTCCTCCTTTATTCAAAACCACTTTCAGTGACAGCTTTTCTCATTATTATTCCTTTACAGAAGTCATCTCTGATTGCAATGAGCTCCGTCTCCAATTTTTGCGACAAGCAGCTGAGAATTATGGCATGAGCATTTACCATCCTGTTCCCATCAAACTGCTCCTCTGTTCTTGGGATTATTCAGAAGACACGCTGTCCGAGGGATGCTGGCTTAAAAGACACGGCAATTTCCACTGATGTCAGTGGTGTGACCTCTTGTTCTTGAAAGGGAGGCTTGACCCTGCAGACCGAGTGAGGGTGAAAATGGGCCTGTTTGGCCGGAGGACAAGAAGATGACTCACGGGACAAAGGAATTTCAAAACTCACACGGACGTCGACGTTTGATTCCAGTTCTGTTATGTTGCGAATTTGAAAACCACGTTTACAAGAAATTCTAATTTGCTAAAAGACATACATTTAATAAAAGTTTTATCAATATTTTAATCCTTGATGATTTTTTATTCATTATAACAGAAACCTTGAGAAAGTTAGATGACTGGAGCAACAGATTTAGTAGAATATTTTCTTTCCTCAGCTACTTCAGGAGCATGGAAACGGCCTTTCAGGGGACTAGAGTTTCTCTCCATCTTATAATAGAGCTCTGAACACCTGAAGGCCTCGGCTCTTAGGGAGATTGCACAGCTATTCTCTACTTCCTAATTAATTAATATATATATTCAGTTATCCCTCAGCATAAATCAGTTTTAATAAAGAAAATTTTATAAATTAGAGATTGATGAAAGTCAGAGGTAGAAAAGCAGCTTGTGCAGCTTTCTACTGCCAATGGCCAAAGTCGCCAGTGCTGGGCACGAAGCTGACGCTGGCACTTCTCGGCATTTCCCTCACAGTCTGATGTGGCTCTGTTCCAGGGGAACCCAGCAAGAGACCACAGACCTTGGCACGTCACTTCTCTCTCACACAGACGCTCACGTGGGACTTTGAAAGCACAAACCTGTAACTATTACACAATAAATCTTTTTTTTTTTTTGTTTTTTCAAATGTAAGCTTTTTGTTTGGAATAATTTACTCCATCATCCATGTTTTACAGATGGTGGGTTCCTATCTTTTATAGAAGAAAACAATTAAATCAACTGCTGAACATTAAGCACTAATAATTTATGACCCTAGCCTTATGCATGTTTGTATTTGGAAGAAAGATTAGATCAAAATGAAACAAGAGATCTTTTTCATCTAAGTGGTAAAACCAGCTGCTCATGTCTGGAGGCTACATGCATATATACATATACATACATATATATATATATATATATATATATATAAAATTTATAAATCTAGATTCTAGAGTAACGTGTGGTGAGGGCTGAAATTTTTGCTTCTCATTGCTACTAAATAATACATTAATGATTTGAATATGTCTCCCATAGTTCCTGTGTTGAACATTGAAGTCCTAATGTAACAGCATAGGTAGGCAGGGCCTAACAAGAGGTTCTGCAGTCTTGGGGGCTCTGCATTCTTGAGTAGGTTAGTGCGGGTTGGGTTTATGCAGGTTTAGCATCCTCCAGCCCCTTCTCTCTCTTTTGAATTCTCTCATCATGTTATGGCAAAGCTAAAAGGGTCTCACCACGAGCTAATCTTTTGATCTTGGGTTTCCCAGCCTCACAACTGTGAGAAACAAATTTCTTATCTTTCTATAGTATATATTCTGTAGTATTATGTTATAACAGTAATAGAAGGCTAATTTAATCATCCTCTACCAAAAGTGATCTTGGACTATAGCCTTGAAAGTGTTGCTGTGTTTCAGTTTTCAAATATATTAACTAAAAATTCAGATGGCAGACATCATTTGTTGGCAATGTTGGTAACACACCCATCACTCCTTCTCGCCTTTTAAATTTAACAAACGCTGATTTAGGCATGACTGTGTGACAGGCGCTGTTTTATCTCTTTACAACTGCTAACTATGTAGTTTGTATAAAAACAAACACCAGTGAGACCCGCCCCAAGGATTGGAAGTATGTACTATAATTGATCTCATTATGTAAGTGTAAAAAATGAAGAAGTTAAATATCATACCTAGGTCACATCAATAGTTGACTATTGTCAACTTTCAATGGATTGTGAAGGCAAATAAATCCATAATTTAAATATTAACATAACTCTTCAAAGAAAAAAGAGTTGATGGAAAGGAAATAAAAGTTCTACCAAATATTTAGTGTCTGATTTTTTATTCATTGTACAAGGAACCTCGAGAAAGTTGAATGGATTGTAACAGTAGATTTAGTAGAACATTATTTTCCTTGTGTATTTCAGGAGCATGAAAATGGAGCTTACAAAAGACTAGTTTTTCTCTCACAGCACAATTACTGATTATTGGAATGCCTCATTACTTGTAGAAATTACACAGCTATTATTTACTCACAATACAAAAAGAAAGCAAACATATCTTGACTCTTTTTAAGGCTTGAGATCATTTATTATGTCATTGGGGTTGGACTATGAAAGAATAATAGAAAATGAGCTGGGTATGGTGGTGCATGCCTATAATTTTAGCACTCAGGAGGCTGAGGCAGGAGGGCCTCTGAGTTTGAGGCCAGCCTGGGCTACACAGTGAGTTCAAGACCAGCCTGAACCACATAGTGAGATACTGTCTCAAAAACAAAAACAAAAAAAAACAAAATCAAAACAAAAAAACCCTAAAAAAGAATAGTAGAAAATTGCATAAAATATATTTATAAACCCATTAAGTAGAATAAATATTAGCAATTTCCATAATTTTTGTATCTTTCTTTTTGTGTGCATATGTGTATGTCTCATGATGCAAAATTTAACACATAAAATTAATGTCTCAACTATCCTTAATCACTATACTAAATTTGGTATTATTCAGATTTGTGTCTATAGTATATTGGTTTTTGGAGGTGGGTTTGGTTCAAACATGGTATTATATACAGATTTAAAACTTTCATATATTTGCTCTGTGTTATGATTGTGATATTTAGCCACATCGATTCCTGTAGTGTACTTCACTAAATGTAATTCTGGATACGGACACGTCCATTCTATGATTAAATCACATTTATCATGAAGAACATGGAAATTTTCTCCTTTTTAAGAAAACTGCAATTTTTACTGCAATTAACAATTTTAATATTTATATGTTTCTTTAGTAGGATACATTATAGATACCACAGGCAAGCTATGATTTAGGACAGAAAAGAACAGGCACTTGATAAAATGCGTCAAGAATAACAAATGCTACAGGAATATAAAGTAAAACACACTCAGAAAAACACAGACATAGAATCATCCAATAAAATTTCTTTAATTCATTTCACAAAATTTATGAACATGTTGTATGTTGGGCACTATTCCAGGCACTTGGGACGTGTCTCAGACTGGGCTTTGGTACCACGCTGCTATGAACTGGGTGACACAGAAGCATAAATTTATTCCTCGTGATTCTGGATCCTGGAAGGCTGAGCTCAGGGTACCATCTTGCTGAGTTGTGGTGGGGGCTGCCTTCTCGGGTGCAGATGGCCAGGTTCTCACTGTATCCTCACGTGGCAGAAAGAGCAACGGGGGTCTCTGTGGTCCCTTTTGAAAGGACATTGATGTCATTCATGTGGGGTTCATTGTCATGACCTACTCACACCCCACATCCTAACGCTATCACATTTAGGGGTGGATTGTAGCACGGCGATCACGAACACTGGATCCATAGAAAGACGTATCAGTGAACAATAAAATTAACCCTCCACATGTCTCAGAAATCCTAGAGTTAAATCAAAAATTCACATCATCTCGGGGATTCAGAGTCACGGAAAGCCTTCCATTTTTGCTTTTCAACTTTACCAGTGACCACAATATATGATAGTCTTACATTTTTGCCTTCCTGCTTGACCTGCAATGATAGTGTATGCAAATCTAATATTTTTTTTCAGTAAGGACATTCAATTATAAGACGTTTTGAAATAACACTGCCCAGTGTTGTCCAGTTCAGAGCAAAGAGTGTATTGTGGGCAGAGAAAGTGTCAAGATCAATTGGTTATGGCCATTAAAATGTACTTTGTGTCCTGAAAATTTCCAGCACCTCTTGTTGGCCGAAGCCCAAGAAGTATGTGTAGGTACTAACAGAAGTAAGTCTGGGCCGGATTGGGCCATGCTATAGGTTGTTGTTTTGATGATCAGCCCAGAGATTATTTACTAGTTAGGAACATTTCTTTTTCAAGTAGGTTAAATATTTCTCAGCTTAATCAATGCTGCTTAAATTTCATTTATGTAACAAACCAACAGAAACTGTTTGTGTGCCATTAATGTGCAAGTAAACGTCAGCTCTATACTCTGAGCATTGATAAAATTATGATACATTTTTGGGGCTGAGGATTTAGCCCAGTGATTAGAGTGCTTGCCATGCAAGCACAAGGCCCTGAGTTCGATCCCCGGCACCACACACACACACAAAAAGATATATTTTAATAAAAAGCCCAACAAGAATGATCAAATTAAATTTATACTAAATCCACATTAAACCCACAAAGATTTGTTTCCCATATTTTCACGTTGGTAAGTTCCAAATATTTTTACCAGTCTATATGGAATTAGACCAAAGTAATAGCATAAACTTCATGCAGGAAAAAAAGAGCCCTTGATGTTAGAATTTTCGTACCTCATTATTCTTACAGCATTTCTCTTCCCACAGAAGGTGAGAAAAAGGAAACAGAGAATGTACAATTATCATTTGTTGTCTGAATTTCTATCAGACTGAACACATATCATTATTTCTCACTTTATAGTGGACTTTTAAAATCTAGTTAGGTAGACAAGAACTTATTCTGACATTGCCTGGGCTGGACATAGCAGAAGTCATGCCAACTAAAATAATTAAATAGAAAGTATTAGTAGATCATTGTTATCATTCATACAGCACGTGCAATTTTAATAAATGACAGGGAGAAGCAATTCTAATAGATGGGAGGGAGAAGACATCCTTTCTTAGTAGTTGAAATAGTGATTCACTTCACAAAAAGCAAAACTGTACTTAAATTCTATTTAACTGAGCATTTTAGGGTTGAGTTACTAGAAGTATCTCTGTCAGAACCCATAAAAAGTTAGTTAAGGACACATCATAATTCATACTCTGATATTCAGGTGGCAGAAAATGCCCATCCCTATGAAGATTGCTCTTCTACTTCCTGTTAACACCGTTAAAATCTCTATGGATGTTTGCCACGGGGAAGGCTAGGGGAGCAACCAAACCATGAATCACTGAAGGATTATGCGCACATGGAAGGAGACACGCGACAGCCCAAGGGCGACGCAGGAAAGGTTCAAAATGTTACCATGCCGTGGGGGAGAGTCATACGTTTAAAACACATTGCTGTATATGGGCTAATGTGAAAAAAACAAAAAACAACAACAACAAAAAAACCCTCAACTCAATAATTATGCAGAAATTGTGACTAATTCTTAATACACTCCTTATGTTCTATGTTTGTTGTTTGTTTTGTTTTCGAGTTTAATTTGTTTTGGTTTGTTTTGTGTTTATTGTCTTGAGCGTTTCCTTTATATAAAAGATCCTGGTACACCTTTCTCTGCCATTCAAATATAGCTTTATGTAGAAGCATTTCAGGGAAATCTAGTCTCTCTCAAGCAGGTAATTTTAATAACCTAATTAGACTGTCTGAGTGCGTCACCGTTACAATGACAGACAATACACAAACACCCTGGCTGTCACCTGAACACTCGGCTTAGCCAAATTTGCATTTGAATGGTTGCCAGAACGTATTTTTTGCTTTTGAATCCACTGCATCATGCATTCTTTTAGTCTTTTGTAAAAGAAAAATCTGCAGCAAAATTGTAGAAAGCCTTGTTAATTCATTTTTTAATGAATAACACCCTTTGGCATTCTCTTTGATAGTCATGGTTTGCTGGAATGAACAGAATACACTTCTCTTTTTGGATTACTACAGCCCTTTTCAAGCTTGACTATGCCTTGGGGTAAATAGAGGGTTATCCATTTGTACACAGAGGGGAAAGTACTTAGATGAATACCAAAATAGAAGTATTGGGGTGCATAACAAATTTGCTTAGTGGAGACTGAGGGCTAAAGGAGTTCACCCATGGAACAGTATTTGACAAGGATGTATAGGTCAAAGTTATGCCTTTAAATACAATGTGAATTAAGACATTCATGTAGTGTCTGAGATAACAAAGCATAAAAGTAATAGCCAATCTATGTTTTTCTTTATGTTTGTATACTTTTGGGAGTCAAACTTAAGCTCGTTTTAATAAATACTAATTGAGTGACTACAAAAATTGTTACTATGCAAAGAACTGAGGACGTGGGCAAGTGTGAAAAGTAATCTCTAAGTTTAGGATTTATACTATACTATATTACAGGAATCAGACAAGTGTCTAAGTATGATGTAATGTGATAGCTGGCATGATAGGAATCACATAAAAAGAACAATCATAACTAAATGGAAAAATAATTAATTTTTCATGGAGGGACATCTGGCCAGATTTTGCAAAGCATACAACATTTAAACTGAGAATTGAATCACTAGTTGGCTTGTGGCAAGTACAAAGGAATATTAGAATATTTCAACAGAGGGATCACTACAAGCAAAATTACTAGATTAGAGGAAATCCTTGGGTCATCGTGAGAAGATAAAGATGGAAGTCTAGAAGGATGCTAGGAAGTGTCAGCGGAAGAGGCTTGCAGAATAAAATGTCAAACTCATTTAAATTTGCCTATGTAGAAATTGTCTTAATTTGCCAATGTAGAAATTTTCTAAATTTGGATTTGGCAATCTGGAGCCCAAGATCATTCCAGAAAGAATTTTAGGTAATTTGGTCTTTTGATATAGCTAACTCTGAGTATCAGTGAATTATTTGGGCATTACAATCAGAAAATAGGTTAAAATTAATTCCTAATCCTAACATGTCCTCTCTGTAACTGTTAGCTATCTCAAGTGCAACACAAGCAGAGAAGAACTCCTTGGTATATGCTCAAAGTCTGTCGACCCACCACAGGGATACTTGCATACCCATGTTTACTGTGGAACAATATACACCATAGCCAAGGTGTGGAGTCAACAGAGGCACACATCAACAGATAAATGAATAACGACAATATGATATATGTCCATAGTGGAGTAATTTTCAGTCGTAGAAAAAAATATTGTTGTTTGCAGAAAAAAATGGAGGGATCTAGAAATCATCATGTTGAGCAAAATAAACCAGGCTTGGACAAGTATCGTGTGTTCTCCCTGATAGGTGGAATCTTAGAAAGATGACAAGAAAATAGAAAGGAGATTACTATTAGACCAGAAGGAGGAAAGAATGGAAAGGGGATGGGAGTGTAAGGGCAGGTAATAGAATATAGTACAGCCAAAGGTGATAGAATGAATACGACCAAAACACATACACATGGAAGCCATTCTCACAACATATGAAATTGAGAGGGAAGGAAAGACAAGGAGAGATGGGGGGAAATGATTAAAGTATGTTGTACGCACATACAAATCTGCCAGAATGAAACCTGTTAACCTTATAACCAATGTACACTAATAAAGTGGGAAAAATTCTCAACAGAAAAAAGAGATCAAAATTTCTTAAATTCAGTAAGGCTTATAGGAGGACAGGATTCCGCTCCTTTAGTCAAGGACAAAGGATGCCAAGAGCAAATAAGTTTCTGAAACTAAATACAATTTTCCTTTTTGTAGAAATTTTGTAGAATTCTGAGAAATCATTTACAATAAGTTTCTCAGAATTCTAAACTAAAGAATCCTGTTTAAGTTTGTCCGATTCATTTTTCTGGGCAAAACTATATAATTTCCTTAACATGAAATCTATGAACATTCAATGTAGATCACTGACCAAAGGACATAAATTTGGGGGAAAAATACTTTCTAATAAGTATTTCTAAAAGAAATAAAACTGAATTAAATAATGTGTGATATGATAAATGCATTACCTACCGAGAATATAGTGCGTGAACCCCGCGCAGGCCCTTTGTTGTGGGGCTTTCTTTCTGTAACAGGGCTGATGCTGGAGGAGGCTGCCACATTTTCCAGATTCATGTGGCTGCAGGCGTAGTAGCTGGATTAAACCAGAAGGAAACAGTCACAAGATACTAGGGAGAATTAGGAGGAAGCCGGGCACCCTTTCACACATCCTCCTCGGCTGCTCATGCTAATACTTCGCCACCCCACTCTGGCTTCACAGATCTTCTATTACCAACTGGACAGGTTCCTTGTGTTCTCAATATTTTCAGAGAAGTTTCTGTTTTCCTGAACTAGATACTCATTGTTATAATACCTTAAAAATTTCTTCACAAATATTGGCTTTACACAACTATTTTAAAGATTATTATTCTTGTCTCTTTTTTAACAAATGTTGGACAGCATGGAGGAAAGTCCATAATTCTATCCAAAGCCAGTCCTGTTCCCGCACTACAAAAAAAGCAATTTTGCTAAAACCCTCTACAGGGAAAGAAAGAGAAGAGGAATAAGGAATCTGAAGGAAGGAGGGCTTGCGTGCTCGGCTGTGTTCACTTACCGGCCTCAGGACCAACGTGCTTGGTTTTCTACTGGCTCCTCCTGGTGGTTTTTGCGGTGTCAACTCTACCTGTATCTAACAGGAAGCTACTCGAAACTATATGCAAACACATTTATAAACACCGATGGATAAAATATTGGCACATAACCCTGTCACTTTCTCTCTGTGAAAGTAACAAAGTCAGTTTTAGTTTTGTGCATGACTTTCAGTCAGTCATACAGCACCATTGTCCTTTAGTGCCAATTCAGTCCAGGCACATCAGACGACACCCCTGTGAGTTATCACCCGCACTGCTCTCTGTCGTCTTAGATAAGACTGTCAAGTCATGAGGAAATACTAAAAGAAGATAATTATGCTTTTTTAAATCTAGGTATTTTATAAAATGTTCTCTTTCCTTGCATTTTCCACGCACTGCTCAGTGACATAAATAAAACATCAATTTCCCCTCTTTCACAATACATAATTTTCCTAACATGTTACACTTAATAGGAGTAATAACTTCAGTACTTAATACCGTATCGCTAATGCTTTGTATATCTGTCTCCACAGCTCATGATAGTGAGGCTATATTTCCTTCTTTCCTTTCTCTTTCAGTTTAACCATTTTACAACAATGGTGGAATGTATTTTATTTCTTTCAGTGACGCAGTAGACAAAATGTTTCTCCTTGATAGCTAAACTTCAAGGATTTTGTTTCGAACAGGAAACATTCACCAGAAAAATAGATGTGCTTTAGAAAGCCGATGTTTCCACAAGCGCTTCATAGTTTTTTTTTAATGTTTCTTTGAAGGAACAATAAATTTTAAAAAATATATCAGAAATCACGAACTTTAATTATGTTTCTCAAAGATTGTATTTTAAAGGATTAAAAACCCTAAATTTTTCTTGGGGAATAATTAGTTTTCTCCACACTGACTGTACCTAGACTCTCCCGTGAGTGGGGGCTACACACAGGAGAGTCATCACCCGTGAAGCACAAGTTACTACGTATGCAGAAGTATGTGTCGGGTTTCAGTTTGGGCAACTTCAGGCTTTGGCCAAAGTGGGACATCCACAGAAATGAGGGCCACAGCAAGAGTATCTACTGGCATTTGTAAAAGGGAAGTGCATCTAATTTGATATCATTTCAGTACTTTGAAGTATTCTTTGAAATATTTATGTCAAAAAAGGCCATATGCAAATGAAAATATGCACAAGGAGAAAAAAGCAATGATGATCATCTAGGGAAAGACCTAATAAGACAATATTACTCTCCATGTCCTCTTGATGTCCTAATAATTTCCATCCAAAATTAGTTTTCAAAACATTACTGGGCATGTTCCTATCTTATAAGGTATTTTTACAAGGCATTGATGGTAAAATACTTCAGGCTCTGTGGGGTGATTAGAAGACTTTCTTATTTAGTGGAGACAATGAGTTTTAACTCCAAGTGTAATCTGTGTGTCTATATTTTGCACATATGATGTGTTCTTTAAGATTTTGCCTACATAGTAAATTTTAGTATATAATTTATTCAATGTAATGAAGTAGAAATGAAAGCGATTCCTCTCAGAGATGAGTCTGATTATCTGATGTTCAGCATGGGTCAATGAAGGACCTCAAATTAAATATTCCGAGTTCATATCCTAACTTTGGATGTACTTTATATGTTATTTTGAATGTGTAGTTTAGACTCCTTAAACATATTTCCATTTTGAAAGCAACAAAAATGGAAATCTTTTTCATAACGTTATTAGAACATTGAATATGATCTTAAGTTGTAGAATCCAACAGATTGTAAAAGAGATAGTTAATTTTTAATCTTTTTCATTCAAATTCTGCTTGCTCAGTGCAAAGCATTCTCCAATATATTGACACAAATGGGTCCTGGGCTTTGACAGTTTAAAATTATTCAATATATGTGAATCTAAAATAGAGAGTATTAATACTTACTTGTGAACAATGGTTGATCTAAAAGAAATAATTTGAAAAAAATTAATTGACACATGCTTATAAAGTCTACATAGTTACACATTTATTGGTACACTGGCATATTTCAATACGTGCATACAATGTGTCATGATCAAATCACAAACATTTATTGCTTCTAGTGTTAGGGACATTTGAAATCTAAAAGGAATTAATACACGGCCACCTATTCCTACAGCATTACTTTTCATAATAGTGTTTGTTTTCATCTTATAGTTTATTATTTAATAATAGGTGCATTCTTGATGTTGATATAGAGGGTAGGATTTATCTTATAAAATAAATTTCGAAGTCATTTCGGATGGTTTTTACATTTACTTCCTTAGAAGTATAGTTTTTTTTTTTTTTTTACATTTGTGTGAAAACAGAGTAAAAAAATAAGTGTTGGTGTGGTAGTGGAAATGCAGTCTGTCAGACAGATTTCTGTAAGGAAAAGGCATCTATGCTCTATTTGGTTTGCAAGATCTCCTTCAAACTTAAACCAAGCTGGCTACAATCTTGAATATATTCCAAAACTAATAAACAGAAGTGGTAACTGCAGAGGGATTACAGGGAATCAAACAATATCTTTCAAATGTGGTAATAACTAAAATGAGAACACTTCATGCCATAATAATGCAAGTTATCTTTCAGAATTCTCAGCTTCCTGGATTTGGAAAGCAATCAGAAAAGCTATTTCTGTTGAAGAAAATGTTCTTTTACATACCAGCGTCATTTGAGAGGATGCTCTTCATAAAAAAACAAAACTGAACACCATCAAATAATTCTACACACACGTAGAATGACAATAATAATAGAGAATAGTTAATGCTTATAAAGTCTACATTATACATACTGACTTTAAACATAAAAACAGTTTTTTAAAAATCTGGAGAGAAACTATGTGCTCATTAAGAAACTTCACGGAGTTCAAGCAGAAGAGATAAAATTTGAACCCAGGTTTTTAGACCTACCAATGTGTGTGTAGATAAACATTCACTCCTCAAAGATGTAATTATAGTTAAGATGTTTCTAAAGTTCATGGGGACTCATTAAATTTAGCCAGACAAGTTTCCCATTGGTTATTTTTATGCACACGAATAGGAGAAACTGAGCTAATAATATCTGTCTACAGAAAAAAAAAAAGGCAAAAAAAGACCCAGAGAGTGTGCTCTTAAGATTTATTTTATGGGGCTGGGGATTTAGCTCAGTGATTAGAGTGCTTGCCTTGTAAGCACAAGGGCCTGAGTTCGATCCCCGGCACCACCAAAAAAAAAAAAAATTTATTTTATGATGGGAATTGCCTATGTGTAAACAAATGCATTGATTAAATAGGAGGAATATAGATTTTACTGTTTTTAGATAAGTCCACAAACACCAAATATTTCTCATGTGTATAAAACTACACTAGATACACATGGCCCAAATTCAATTTAGTTTATGTGCTACTGTGGTACAACATATACATATTTTATAAGCAGCAACTACTAACAGTACAGTGTAGGAATAATAAATATGAATTTGGAAGAAAGATATTATTGCTATTTGATCATAGTACAAGTAGAAACAGAGTAAGTGAACTGATTTCAATAATACGCTGGATTCCAGTTGGTAAAGAGTAGAGAGGTAGTATACTGGACAGGAGTGCCTACAATATGTAAGCTATTAAAACAGACCTTGATACATAGGGATATATAGGTGTCTTAGTTACTTTACTCTTGTTGCTGAGACAAAATACCCGACACCCAAAGTTAAGAGAAGAAAGGTTTATTTGACTTACAGTTCATAGAGGTTTCAGTCCACAATCAGGGGTCCAAGGTAGAGTGGCCTTGCAGAGGGACATCATAGAGGAAACACAGTCCATGGCAGGGTAGGCAGGAGGTACCAAGGCAAGTAAGGGGGACAAAAGAGGTAGGCAAGCCTCTTTCTATCCCTTGTATCTTGTCCAGGCTGCCGGGATTAGGGTGGTGCCAAACCAATGAGTGGACTGATTTAGTAATCATAAACCCTTAATTCCAGGATCACATACTATAGATCCAGCCATCTCTGAAAAAGCTCCATCTATGACCACACAAGGCTTTAGGGGAACATTAGACACAAACCATAACAATAAAGGAGGTGAATGCAAGAGGTGCGAAGAACGACGGGCTACCACATGATCCCTGGCTGGTAAAAAAGTCTCAATAAAGAATTACTAAATTAAAGCATAAACATCTATACTGGGGATTTGAAAGCAGGCTCACCAAGGTAAATCACAGCATCCATGGACACTGAGGCAGGTGCTGGCTTGAGCCCGGGAGTGGGTCCAGGTGAAAGGGAAGGAGGTTTGAGATCTTACAGGCTGTGGGGAGCCTCAGAAAAACTGCAAAGCAGGCACATCGAGGGATATTGTAGATATCGGAAATGGCCTGATAGTGTTCCTTTTTTTCGCCCAATTTTAATTTCTTTCTTGTACATGTTTGCAGTACCTATTTTTTACATTCATTATGGGTAGTTGGTACATAAAACATAAAACACCTCAGTTCTTTTTTCATCCCTTTCCCTTCTACTCCCTCCCTTCCCTCCATCACACCGTCCTCTTCCCTTTTGTAAAAGATCTGTCTCCCTATTCCCTCTTATCTATCTTTTATTTTGCTCTTTATTTATGAGTTTCGCATATAAGAGAAACCATGTGATAGTCAAGCTTATGTGTCTGATTTAAGTCATTAAGATTATGCTCTCAAGGTGAATCCAATTTCCTACAAAGAACTCAGGTTTATCCTTCTTTATGGCAGAGAAGCTCAGAAGGGACTAATTTGAGATGAATTATCAGCTCAAAGGCCTTTATGACATTTTGTTTGAGACTTTCTGTGGAAGCGAAGGAACTTTGTTTTGTGAGTAACTATGTGCATTTAGAAGATTTCAGGTTCTATTTACAGAAGTGAACCAACATTATAAACCGAGGTTAATAACAACTTTTCACAGGATAGAGACTATTTGGTATGAGTTTAAGTAGAATGAAGAGATTTAAGGCTGTAGCAAACAATAAATGAGGAGATAACTTATTTGACAGTATGGAAAGTATAAGAACAGGCAGTAGTGAATGGTGTGAGATTCAAGAATGAAGACTGTATACAATCGAGTCTTTTTAGTGGAAACGTTCTTTAAAAATAAAGTTTAGGTTTTAAAACTAATTCTCATCACTGTTTACCAATTGTATTTTCATTCCATCTATTTTGTAATCTCATATTGATTAATATAAATAACTTTAGGCATACTTTAACTCAGTCAATAAACTAAGAAGTAATTTTAACAGCTCTTAAATATAAGAAAACTAAATCTCATATAAATTAAATGTTACAATTTCAATCACTCCAATAACAAAATTCATGTCCTGTCTGCTTTAATTTCATTGCATAATATGTTGACATACCTATTTTTTGCTCAATTTTTTCACATAATTTTCTATTCCAAGAGAGAAAACAGATAATAAAGATATGTAGTAGGAAAAAAAAGAAATTGAATCTGTATCACCACTTAATTTATAATAGATTGTGTAGTTTTGAAAACAGGGTTAAATTGAGGAGTGCTGAAAGGAAATAGTTATATTTCACCTCTTTCTTATCAATTTAAAATGTTGTATGTACTATTAAAATGACATACACAAAATTTGTTTTAGTTTACTGACAATTTATAAGTAATATGAATTTCTATTGTTAATGTTAAAATTGAAAAGTTTCAATGAATTTCTTTTGATGGGCTGGTTACTATTTTACCTGAAGAAAATTAGAATTGTGGGTATCTAGGCATTTTCTAACTATTATACCTTAAAACTTAATTGACTTCATTTTCTAATGTTGAGTAAGACATTCTCAAGAAACTTCGCTGCTTAAAGCAGTAGAGATTTGTCAACCCCTAGTCTACAAAGTGAGGCGGACTGTGGCTGGCTTCCTCCCGCAAGCTGAGCAGGGTGAGTGAACAGTAGTGGGTAAGGCTGAGTATCATCTGGACCTTGAGGTCTTCTCAAGTTTTAATCAATTCCTTATGCTCACTGCCAGAATAATCACTTCCTTGCGGTTGTAGGACTAAGGTTCCTCACAGCTGGAGGCCGACTTTAGTTCCCCGCATGGCCAGTTCACAGAGTGGATGTGTGCTTTCTCCTAAGGCCGCCAGAGCTCAGTTCTGTGGACAGAGAGGAAATCCCTTCCTTTAGCGTTCATTCATTGACATCAAGCTGCCCAGATCATGTCCCTATCTTAATGTTGACTGTTTCGTGACTTTTTTTTAATCTATCAAATCATACGCAGTGCCTAAATTAGTATCTTATTGAAAACCCGAGAGAAAATCTGTCCCAGCAAAGAGTGGGAGAATCCTGGAGTAAGCAAGCATTTTAGAATCCTGCTTTTCCTAATCCCTAAAACAACAACAGCTGGGAAAGTAAAGAAGTAAAATAATCTTCAAACTTTCATTTTTTCTCCATGGAATCAGTAACTAGTCTACTAATTCTTACTTCATTTTAATACAATTATTTTTCATTTTCTTGCCTGTCTCCAACTTTAATAATGGTCCTCTTAAGAAGTGGGAGTGTGTGTTACGTGTTAAGCATCCCCAATTAGCACAATGCCTGGCAGATTCAAGTTCTCAACATGAATTAAAGGAAATCATACTTCATACCAAGAATTTCAAAATAGTCAAAACACTTATCTAGGAATCTCACGGTGGACAGTGCATCCTTTCACAGGAGGTGGTTTTATAAAAAATAGGCAGATCTTCCAATGCCGGAAGTTATGCACAATATTCAATGATATTTTTCATATGAAGAGAACCATATCCAACA
Source organism: Hystrix cristata (assembly GCA_004026905.1). Taxonomy (NCBI): domain Eukaryota; kingdom Metazoa; phylum Chordata; class Mammalia; order Rodentia; family Hystricidae; genus Hystrix; species Hystrix cristata. Next base: position 41,135 of record PVJO010012515.1, read on the forward strand.
TGGCTTGGGTAGTCACATATAGAGTGGTATTTTGTGCTTTCATTTCAGAATAGATCTGTGTGAGTAACAAAACATTTGGATATGTTTTTAAAATGTCAACAGCACAAGAGGAAATGTCATGTCTCTTTCCTCCTGACATGTAGAAAAGACAGACAAAAGCAAGCAAGAGATAAAAGGGGAGGTGGCATTGAGGCTGCACCCCTCTTTGCTCTAACATAGGCCTGTCACTGCCACAGCATCAAGGGACATGTGTAAAATGTTAATATGTCGACCATTCTATCACCATTCTTCCCTGATCTTTACCTCTCCTTCCCTGGTAAGAGTGGACAGACACGTGGGAAATACAGGGTCATCTCCACCAATGCTGAGCATATTCATTCAATTATCTGTCACTGCATACAAAGACAATTCCAAGAAGGCTCAATGAAAATTTCTAAAGACTCACTGACTATGAAGTGCTGAAAAATCAGACAAATCAAGTGAACTTAATTTTACATTCACATTCCTTGCTTCTAATTTATTATTATTTTTAAAGATCTCAATTTAAACCTATATTATATAGATATATTTTCATCCTTTCTGAAGGGTTATAATTTGTGTTTTCATTTTCTGGAAATCAAAATTGGAATAAAATATAAGATCCATTCCAGTTGTAGATAACATATTTCATGCTCAAATTATGTACAATCTTTGTCTTACTTTAATTTTGAACTATCCTTAGAAAGTTTTTCTTTTACAAAATTTGGCTCTTATAAAGTTGTTTCTTAAAATTTGATAGACATTTTGATCAAATAAATGAAAATAAATCTAAAAAAGTCTAAATCTTGAGTTTGAAAGTGAATCAATCTCCAGCCAGGTATGGTGGCACACATCTTTAATCCCAGCACTTGGGAGGCTGAGGCAGGAAAACTGCCATGAGTTCAAGCCCAGCCTGGACTACATAGCGAGACTCTCTCTGAAAAACAAAACAAAACAAAACAAAACAAAAAGACAGAAAGTGAATCAGTCTCCAAACACCTTTTAATTTGTCTATGTTGAAATTCTCATTAAGATACAACGTGCAGTTTTCATGCAATCGTGCTAAAAATCTTTTCAAAGTTTGATTCAAATGTTTGATAATAAAAGTGAAGATCCCATTTATTTTAATCTATTTTAGTTTTAATGACACTTTATTCTATTGCATACAGTATTTTATCTTTTTCACGTTGTGGGTCAAGGTACACACCTTGTGGGTAAGGTTGTATTAATTACCTTTGTGAGTAAAGGTAGAATTAACTACTTTTAGGATGAGATTAAAGCATGTATTAAAAAAAGGACTGAATATCCCCAGTGATTAATATGGCTTTTATTTTGAAGTGGAACAACACCACAGCCTACTTGGTGCATAATTAGAAAGTCATACTAATATGCCCATTTGAAAAGAGCTTAGTTTGAAAATAGATACATTTTCTCTGTATCATCATTGAATCAGCACTGCTACTACTGAAATGCAAAAAGCAAGGGGACAGATAAGGGATGGAAAAGGGATATAGGTAAAGAGAAGCAATATAGGAAATGACATTAAGGAAAATACTTACTTACCATCGTGGGTTAAAATGTGTCTGGATGTGCCAGGTGTTTCTGACAGTACAGAAGACTTACTGCATGACTTCCAGCTTACATTTTTTAAACTTAAGGTGCACACCCATGGAACCAAGAGCGAAAAGCATGCGACCTTATCTTCATACTTGGAGGCTTAATCAGGGTGGACACAGTCACTGTGTGCTACTTCTGACCCGAGCACAATGGATACAGGTGTATCAATTTTACTGACAAAAATTCAGTTTTATAAGACTCCCAGTAATACCTAATTTTCTCCCACTGGAAATTATTAGATGATATAAGCAAACATTCTACAAACAAAACCAGACATTTTATGATTAGTTTCTTTAAAAAATGAAACCTTGTTTCTTTTTTCATTGGTTTACTTTTAAATATGTGTAAACCTCAGAATTCTATTCTTTATCCATTAATGCACTTTTCACATTCCTTCTAAATACTCTCAATTCTGTCGTATTGAGATCAATTCTATGATTAGTACTCCTCAAAAAAACTCTAAATGTCAATCTTTCTCATTTATAGTCTCTCTTTTACTTCTAAATAATGTCCAAACCCTACTTTAATTTTTTCCTCCATCTTTCAAAACCTCCTATTCTTTTTTTTTTTTTTTTCCTGAAAAGATAAGTCTTGGACACTGGGGATGTCTTAATTCATTGAGAAAGACTATGGCTTGATAATTACTGCATAATTTTATAAGTGCTATGAGAAATGGAATTAAATATAAAATTAAAAATTACAGTAAATGTATTGAGGAGGAACTTGTAACTCATCTTTTTCCATGCTGGTGTTTCCAAGTTAAAATGGTTCCTGAGTTCCATATTGGTCACACAATCATCTTTCTCTCTGCGATTTTTAGCATGACATTCAGTGACTTTGTAATCTTTTCTCAACCACACAGAGCAGATTCACATCCCAGGAGTTTCTTGCCTAGGCCCCCCTCTTCATATAGCAAGTGTGTTAATATGGTTAGTCTTTCCAGAATGTACCGTGATATTTCATATATTTTATATATTGGGATTAAGCTTAAAATGCTTTTATTCATCAGTTGGGGTCAGTAGATCACTTAGGAATGCCCAATTCAAGCTTAACTTCTATGACACTTTTAATTTTCCAAAGCAAGGTTTAGATTCAACCATTCTGCTATTTCATTTTTCTATGTGATATATATATATATACAGATGTATCATTTATGTTATATATATATTATATATGTATGCTCAATATATTTTAAAGACTTTATTTTGAAGGAGATCATTTTAGAATTAGTAAATTGAATTCCAAACTCTGGTATTTTCCTGTTATACTGCTTAATATTCACATTCTGTTAATATTTCACTACCTTGTATGTATGTTTCTGTTGCAAGTAATGCATGCTATGGCGAAATATATCTGAGAAACATACAAATAAATGTATCTGGTACATTGGACAAGTGTTGTGTGTGTTTTTTAATTTAAATGTAATTACCTAAAAAAATTGTATTTGTCTCCCACTTTTTATTTCCAACTGCTTCATAGGATACATTTTCTCACTACTCTGGATAAAAAATCAAAAGCATTTGTTTTTTCTGGCTTCTCTTAGGTAATGGGAAGTCAAAGAGTCCCTTGAAATGCTCTCACACAGTACCATTCTCGGGTCTGACCTCTGCGTCTTCCTCTCGATATATTTTTATGTGTATACCTCTGAACGTTAAGGGGTGCTGCGCCTTCACATTTGGTGAAGAGACTGCTTGCTTCTCTCATTTTAAGCACCTCTCAGATTTTGACTTGGCTTTCCAAACCACGAAGGAGAAGAATTCGCAGAATAATCGATCTGTTTGATTGCTCCTCTTCTTAATCCTGGGCTCACCCCGTACTCTGGACCCGGCCGGTGTCTGAAGCAGAGCATTCTGTGGCAATTTGCTGGGCTCTTCAGAGGGTCCCTGCTGGACTCCTTCAGTTGGAACTTTCTGGAGGCCGATGCTGGTTTCGAGCAGTTCAATCCACACAGAATCTCTACGCTGAACCTTCACAAAATCACCCCGAGGCAAACAATTGCTTTGAATAGCTGCATTCTGACACCTGGCTTTGAATTTCATATCAACTGTGTAAAGGTTCCATAGTCGAGAAATCCAATTAAACAAGAAATTTTATGAAACAGAAATTCAAACTTGATTCCCAGTGTCAAATTCCCTACACAGAGATAAAAACCGTTGCCAGATTACACATACTTTCCAAACATTTTATATATGTAAAGACATGTGTGCACACATTCACACACACGCTAGTGTCTTTTAATGGGTATACATATGTTTTGTCATGTATATATGTAGATATAGATAGGTATACTTTATATGTGTATGTGTGCTGTAATATACACATATATATCTTATAAATGCAATTATGTACATAAAATGTGTATTTACATATATAGGCACGTGCTACTTTCTTGAATCACTTCGGAGTTTTAGGCATCTTTCCAAGATTACTACTTTATATAGAGTGGTATAAAACCTGTTATAATTATTTTCCTTTTCTTTGATTATTTTATGTTTTCAAAACTGTAATGGAGCAAACATTTGAGAGAAAATACCTGTTATTTGGACAAGCCTTGAGGGACCTGCTTAGCTAGAAAGTACTAGAGCCCAGGATGGGCAGACAACGGGAGCAGCGTTCACGAACACTGATGGTCGAGAATGGCCGTCGCTGGTCTGTGCGAAAATGACACAAGAATTCATATGCGTAGTGCTGCATCCTCTTAATGGAATCCACTGCTCAGGGACTGGACTGACCACCCTATGCATCATTTTAGCTCTTTAAATTGCTTATTTTGGCACTGCATAGATATACCATTTCATTAAAATGAAGGCTGTATTAGTTACCTTTCTATAGCCAATGGTTTGTAAGAGAGCAGATTTAATATAGAACATTTATAAATTATGACATTCACTAATAAGCTAAATGCAGGAAGAGTGCCAAATATCTATCTGCACCAGACACCCAAAAGATCCAATCAAGGGCTGGGAGCCCACAGCACTTTCCCTTGTGTGTCCATGTCTACAGATGATGGCTGAAGAAATCTTTACTGGAACCAGGATACGATGTTCACAGCAGAGATGAAGACCAGAGCTCCCCGAAGCAACAGCGGCCATCCTCGACAACAGCAAGGCCCCCAGCTCCTTCCTCAGTGAGAACAACCAAGTCCCCTTCAGGAGAACCAGCCGCAGCAGAGCTTCTCCCGGGAAACAGCCTGCCAACTAGCTTATGGTCTCACTCTGCTTTATGTTGCATCAGCAACAATCCTCAGGTGGGTCCTCTACACCCAGAATCACACCAATTCAGTCCAGCTGGGTGTTCTGGGTCACACTGACCACAATAATAAGTCCACCACAAAGGCTTTGGTAATTTATATATGAGGAAGAATTGTACAAAATTTCTCTTCCTACATCCACAACACGCATATATATTTTTAATTTTTTTCTGACTGCAGGATTCTGAGGTAATATGTAAATATGTAAATAAAACATTTAAATATAATCTCTATGGACTCAGACATTTTATTTTTGGTATGTTTTCCTATTATGTTATATCAACACTGTACATTACTATTTAAATAAACTTAAAATTGTTTGGTATAATTTTCTGTGCTGTTTTTAAATAGCATTGGACTCCTAAGTTGTCTCTTTGGATTATTGTTACAAATACTGAGGTGAAAGTCTTCCTTGTATTTTTTGAACTTGAATGTCTCAACATTTACAAAACATATAACTATGTGGAAAAATCGTATTTGCTTTAATATGACATATAGTATAATTTAAAAAAATCCATCAAATCTTTGGCTTTCTTCACATTTATTTTGTGAAAATTCCAATCTTTTGCCCATAATTCCATAGCTGTAGGTCCCCTATCTTTTGACATTTCTCAGCCTGTTTTTGTTTAGACTATTATCTTCATTTTGCTTTTTATAGTCTGTTTTTCTTTTGTACTGGTGTTTCTTTATGAAGTTATGTTAGTTTCTGACAACTCTTGTCAGATTTGTTAAGGAATATTCCTTCTCTGGCATTAGCACTAACACAATTCCCTTCTAAAAGACACTGCCCATGCTTGTTTTAACTTCGTTTTCTGCAAATAGTACACACACACACACACACACACACACGCACACTACCAGCACTCCTACATATCTAGGTATCTATTCTATTCTGATCTAGCCTTCCCCCAATCTACTGGATCCCTATAGGGCTAACACCAAAAAGTCTGGTTGTTTCAACACTCTAAATATGCCTTATTCCTCTATTTCTGTTCAACTTCACTGCCAATGCCTTTATTCAAGCTACTATCATCTCTTGAAATGATTTTCTTTCTGGTATCCCACTTTCACTGCAGTGCAACACCCACCCAACCTTCTCCATCTGTTTCTTTTTTTTTTTTTTAATGTGGAGTGATCATTTTCAAAAATAAATCTCAGTCTGTTGTTTTCCTAGCCTTAAGTAAAAGGTTTTCCTTTCACTGCTGGGTTAAAATTGAAATCATTTTTTTGTGTTCTTTAATATCTGGCAAAATCTAGCCTTGATACTTTTTCCCACTCATGTCATAAAAGGCTTCCCTATCCTACCTCCAGTTCTCTGCACTGATCTGATTAGCCTTTCCGTTGGTTCCCTAAACACTTCCTACTTGTCTTGCGATATTGTCTTCAGGTATGTCATTTCTGGTCTCAGCTTTACCTAGTGGCCTCCACCCTTACAGTAGCTGTTTTCCTACTCAGTTGTTGCTTTCCTGGGGACACATTTAATCTTTTATATGCATACAATTCTCCTGCTTACAATTCTAATTTAATATTTATTTTTCTGACAGTTTAGTCATTAGTACTCTTCCCACACATGCTCCATGACCACAGGGATTCCTGTTTGATTTGACTGTGTTTTGTAATAAGATGGGCACCAGGCAAAATACCTTTGCACATATTCTAGGCAGCCATTATATAATTTTGTGGACTAATGAATAGATTTTACGTCTTGTTTTATAGAGGCCATAATTGTTTTGACATATTGATGATGCTAAGCTGTTTTCTTAAAGCTGATTTTAATGAATGATTTTCTAGAAAATCAGTTGAACATTCCTTTTCTCTTTGTCTAAGAATTTTTTTCCCCATTGGACCTAAATTTTAGTCATTTTCTCTTTGTTGTTTCTAAATAAGAGAAGATACAAAATATGACTGCAGTTTCCTGTGTGTGTCCTGGACTCATCCTCTTGGTTATTTGTAACCCTCCATTCAGTTCCCAGCCTGGAAGCAAGCTGAATGCAAACCCTCAGATGAATTTTGAGTTCTGGAGGCTACTTACCAAGTAAACTTCCCATAGGCAGGACTCTACCATGTTGCTTGCTTTTCCTAAAGTTTTGGTCACATAAATAAATTTTTTCATTATCCAGAAGGCTATAAGATCTTTTCCTGGTATTGCCCTTTTGAAGAGAAAATTATTCTCACAAATCTTTCCTTCTAAAATAAAATGCCACTTCTAATTTTCTTCCTAATTTTATTAGTTATTTCAAAACTGAATGGGTTAATAGAAATAAGTAGAGGAGATAGGTTTTTGCCTTCATTCCCAAGTAGTCAGTACGTAACAGAGAAAAAAATCTTTGTTCTAAGAATATAAAAATATTATTTGCAAAGTATAAACACACCTAATAGTGAACTAAACAAATTAACTGAAAGAACTATCTCATAGGAAAACCATTAAAATTATGCCTAAACATATGGAAAAGCAAAGACAAACAAACAATAGTGGTATATGTGGGATCATTTAAGCTGGTCATAGAAGCAACAGACTTTTGACTATCAAGGTTTGTGTACTGTTCCTCTTGACCTTACTGTTCATTCCTTTTTCTTAATGTCTTTCATGTAACAATCTGATGATCTGGGAACACATAAATTATTTCATTCCCTTTGTAAAGATGTTACATTTTAGTTTTGGCTGTCTAAAAATATAAAATAAAAAACTTTTGTCCTATCAATTAACCTGAAGAAAAGTAGAAAGTTTTTCCTTTAGATTGATTTAATAAAACATTAGTAGATACGTTCAATAATATTCCATTGTACCATTTAAGAAATAAAAACTTCACTGAAATTTTAATGTTATGTAGCATTAGAGAAAATAAATAAAATTATAAATTAAGAATACAATGGAGTACTATGAGGGTCTCAAAAAGAATTTCATATATATATGCATATGTGTGTGTATGTGTGTATTCCTATTGAAAAAAGCAGAATGTCAAGTGTATATATAGTATCATTTCAGTTTCTTGAAGAAGAGTACACACACACACACACACACACACACACAAACAGAGGAGCATACTTTCTGGAAAAATACACAAGAAAATATAAACAATTCTTATTTCTAGACAGTGTCATTTGCAGGCTAGAAAAGAGGGCAGTACTTTTCACTTATCATAACTTAGCACCATTTAGTGTGTGTGTGTGTGTGTATGTGCGTAAAAATAAAATTTCAATATGCTTACAATAAAAACTGTATGCACTTCAGTATGTAGTACAAAAAGAAAAAGACAGAAATTGAAATGGCGGTGCCTGTGCTAAAAAAACTAATGCTTTGTTTTTGTGTGTATTTCTTTGTTTTGGGTTACTGTCGCACTGAGTCGCTGTGGTATTGGGTGAACAGGGAGGTTTGTTAGTGGATGAGGGATCTGGGAAGAACAGAATATTAGACTGACAGAGAAGAATCAATTGCCTGGTATAATTTGAGTTCTTTTTAAAAGCATATATTACTTCTATTTTTGTAATCAATTTCTTCTCCAGTTTAGTCTGGTTTATTAAGTTTCTGAGTTGTTTTTCTAGCTATTTCTAGAAATCTATAAAGGCTCAGTCTTATTACGTGCTAACTGGATAACATTTTAAACAGAATTCAATAACCGTATTAAATTAAATATTCTTTCTAAAATAATAGGACTTAGATTAAGGGAGGCTGACGTTTGTTATACAGACAACCTAGAATTACAAACAACACATATATATAAAGCATATTATATAAAATATATCATATGCACATTATATCACTTATTGTATTATGTACATATTATGTATAATATACAGAATATATCAAATATATATTACGCATTATATAAGTATTTTTTAAAATTGGCAAGTGAAGGGATATTCTGTTCCACAATCCTCACAATATAATTGGCATTGATAGCACACTTACATTTGTACCCTGGTTTCTTAGTTTATAAAACGAAACAATCTCAGTCCTGTTAACACCAAACAAGGTGATATTCTTAAAAGTGTACTGTACTTTTCAGGGCATAGGATTATGAACAATGCAGAGAGTTTGCGCCACGTGGAGTCTCTTTGGAGGACACTGTTACCACTTGTCACGTGAAGATGGCAATAGGCTCCCTCTTATATTCTCCATATGATGATTGCTATTTTTAACAAGTGAATCACTTCACATTACATTTTATACTGAGATTCAAACTCCACCACCAGCTAGAAGCCCACCTGCGGTCCATCCTTGCCGGACTCCTGCAGTTCACACCGCGTTCCTTCTGTGGCTTTTAGGAGCGTGATGTATTTCAAACGCACCAAGCTCTTTCTCCATATTCTTCCTCTTCTCACTACTCTGTATTATCCCCTGGTCATTTGTATTGTTTTTTCCTCCATCATTTATCCCTACTTAGATACCAACTCCTCCATGGCCACCCCAACAAATAAACCTGCCCTTCAGTCTCTATCTCTTTACTCTGAGCAGTTTTATATATTTAAATTTTTTAGCTGTTAATTATCCTAATGATTCTACTAGTGTGTAAGATCCATTTGGGCAGAGACTGTTTTCACAAATTTACACCCAGAGATTAAAAGAGACAAATAACAGTTTCCCAAAACATAAATTATTGACAGACTACATTCATGAAGATATGGATGCATCAGTCATGTTATAAAAAAATTAGTGCTCATGCTTTTTTGCCTTTTAAATAGGTTTTCTTTTTCATTTTTGACTTCTACTTTATAAAGATATGTATCGTACCTCAGGTTAATAAACCATAATTAATTAGTCTAAAAACTGATGATTATCGATGTAGTCTTTAGTTGCATTAGAAACTTGCAAAGCTACATTTTTATCTGATTGCCTATCAGGGTAGTTTGGCATGTATTTATTTTTTCTACAAAGTTCTTTTCAATTGATAGGACAGCACATGGCAGGCTACCAGGCTACTTAACATTTTTACATAGGAGCCCCATGTTGATAACTGGACAATCTGTCTTCAAATGAAGTCAGTGATGTCTTATGAGTCGAGGGCAGATCAGTTGGAACTTGATTTCTTATTTGCCCATTTGTGTTTAGTTTCAGCTTATTTTTGATTTGGGATTTTGTATATACTTTCATAAGTGCCAATTTCTTACACTACAGAAATTGCTTATTGCTAATGATTTATTTGACTTAACAAGTAGAGATTTGAATAATAATATTATGAAACAGTGGTGAATTAACTAATGTTTAATTAAAGTCACTGAAATATATACAACCAAATAACTATTTGCATTCTAAAAATAATGCCAGGAACTACAGGCTAAATTATTGCAGAGTTTCTTCATTTAATCACCAGAACAGACATGTAGAATGGGTACAGTTTTCCTTGTTTAATAAGTGAAGTGAGTAAACAGAAAAAAATTGAAGTAACTTTACATGTTTACACAGCCAAAAGATCCAGAGACTATTAATTCATGACTATCTCAACGCATGGAGTAATCACTAGCACTACTGTACAGTTTGGGCAAAATCACTTAGCCACAGAGCTATGCATGCATAAAATGGAGTATTTATTGCGTTCTTACCTATTCCTGGATATGGTGTGGGCATTACAATTCTTATTTCTGTAAGGGTGTCTTCCCATAGTTCTTGGCAACCTAATAAAGAGTTAGGTCTTAAACAAATTCAACATACTGCTATTCTTATGTAAAAACATAAAATCCCCAATACCCACCACTTAAAAACTAAGGCATTTATTATATTAAATCAAAATAATTCTCACAAATGAAAGAAATGCACCCTCCGTCAGGGAGACGCACCGTCACCGTCAGAAGGCTCTTCCTCACGGTTCCCGCAGTCTGGAGGACGATTTGACTCTCAGCATCTGGAGCAAAAATGCCAGTGAGAGGACCTACGTGCAAGAGGTTGGAGGGATGTGCACGTGGTCCCTAATCTGCATGACTCCTGGAGTTTTCATTTGCTTCTTTTTTTTTTTTCTGCTCAGTCCTAAAGAATTGGAAAACCACCAGTCAAAATGACCAATGGCTCATATGTCAGGTTAAATATATTCTATGACTGATGCTCCAATCGTCAGGAAGCAAGGAAAGGGCAAAAAAATCAGGTATTGGTCGCATTTCCGGCATCAGTGTACAACTTTCATTGTTGCAATGACTGACACCTCAAATGGAGTTAGATTAAAACTCCGAAGGGCTGGACTGTTGGGCCAAAAGCACCGTATTTACCTGGACTGGGGAAGTAAACTAACAAGTGAAGCAAGTTTGGGTACTAACCTTAGAAATCGTGAGCACTGCAGTGAAAGGGAGAGTATAAGGTCTAATCAGAGAGCAGCAACAAATACACTTCAACTGACTGCTACCAGGAGAGAATGTGGGCACAGATTTGCAGAACTTCTAATTTTTTTAAGAAAAGACCAGGAGTTGGGTATTAATTAAAATATTAAATTGAGTTTTTCTGAATTTTCAAAGCTAGCAACAAATGGAAACCTTGTCAAAATGTCGAAGAAGGAAAAATGGCAAAGAAAGAATTATGCCTTTAATGCAAATTCAGCCTTCTGGTTCAGTTTCAAATTCAGTAATTTGAAAGTACTGGGAGAGCAAGTCCTTTTGGCCCTCATTTTGTTAAGATACTTTATCAGTATTTACTTGGAGAAATACCTTTAGTCATTTATCAAATTCGAAGACCAATTGATTGGTACAAAGTTGCTCAGCATCCAGTGCTTTAGGGTGAATGCCAACAGTATTAGTGTTGAATGAATATGTGGACCCTGAATCTTTGAAACACACCTTGTGACTTGTGTCTTCATTAACTTCAAGAATTAAAGAAGATACTAATTGTAAGAAGCTACTATATTGATTGTAATATATAGAGAATACTACGATAATTTTAGTAGTCATTTTGTAAAGTACTACACTTATTAACAAACAGACTCATTATATCTGGTTCCTAGAAAAATGTAATCCTAGCTGAAGGAGACCGAACTGTGATTATTTTGATCTCCATTTTAAAAGATGAAAGGAGAACTGGGCTGAGGAATGGAGACAGAGAGAGAGAAAGAGAGAGAGAGAGAGAGAGGAAGTGAGAGAGGAAGAGGGAGCAAAATCGACTCATGATAAAGAAGAAAGTTTAGAATTGAAACCAGATTATCTGACTCCTGGACCCACACATTGTTGAAAAACTGAAAAATTCTGGAGTCTACTCTGACATCCAAAGTACTTGAAAATCGCTTTTGTTTTCACAAAAAGGGAAAGTTGAACAAACTGAAAAACTAGCACTTTTTCTTAGACCTGTCAGAGATACAAAGACCAGACACTGGGCTGAATAAAGAGAAGAAGTGAAGCAAAAGTCACAACTGAGATCTGCTTAATTATAGCAGAAGCTTGTGGAAGACAAAACTGGTAGGAAAGCTTAGATAGGAAGTTTGATGGATTTATGGGTGCTGAATGTGTAATAGAATTAGATTGAAAAGCTCCCCAGAACTCAAACTTCTGGGAGCCCCTAGTTATAGCTTCTACTTCTAGGCCTTCAGAAAGGTTTGCATGATGCAGAACTAAGAACAATCCTATGCTTCTTGCAAGTGATAGACGTAACATCTGGAGAATGGCCCACTACACTCTAACATATATATATTATAATATATAATACATATTATATAATATACAGTATATATAACATAATATATATAACATATGATATATAACATATGTAATATATATTATATATATATATATATAATTTTTTTGGTGCTGGGCATCAAACTCAGGGCCTTGTGCTTGCAAGGCAAGCACTCTAACCACTGAGCTAAATCCCTAGCCCTCTAATATTTTTAAAAAGGCCTATTATCTATAGAAATTGACTTTAACACAAAAAAGGCATTCCAAGACTATTATCTTACAATAGTCGTGTCACATGATATTTGTGGAAAAACAGACATATAATTTATGAGAAGGATGAAACCAGCAATAGATCTACAGAAATATAGTGTGCTGAGCATTGTACAGAACTGAGGCAATATAGTGGAGAAAGGAGAATTTTTTCAACGAATAGTGCTGCAAGAGTTGGCATCCAAAGGCTGAAAAAGCACAAGAATCTAGATGAAGGCACCACACTGTTCATGAAAATAACTCAAAATGAGTCATAGCCCTACATGCAAAAGAAAATAATACAACTTCTAAAAAGAAGAAAACTTACATGATCTTGGGTTTGGTAACGGGTTTTTAGACAGAATAGCAAGAGCCTGATTCATGAAGCAAAAATGGACGGGTTAGACCTTATTCATAACATAAAGCCATGGTCAGTGAAAGTCTCTAAGAAGAGAACAAAAATAAAATCCACAAACTGGGAGAAAGTATTTACAAAGCACATGATTAACAACTGTTCTTCAAAATATACAACACTCTCCAAATGCAACAACAAGAAAACAAATGACTGAATTTTAAAAAATAGGAAAATGCTGCTAATAGATGCAATCATTTGCCCTGTGAGAGTGATGTCTTTCATCTTTTGCTACTAGGAGCTCTTTCTATATCATTTTATTTGTTCACCAAATGACACAGTTAACACGTTATTAATCATGACTAATTTATGAAACAGTTATTTGTCTCCTACTTTAATATAAACATTATAAAAGAGGGTTTACCTATAAACCAATAAGCAATCAAAATCTTGCGGTTTATGTTTTTGCATTACGGAAAATTGGTTGCAATGCATAGCGGCAGGACTGCTATGCATTGAGCAATATCATGTTTGAAAAAAAGAACTATAAGAGGGAAATTTCCCACAGCTGTACCAGTTGTTGCCAGAGGGGATTTTTCTGATGATTCTTGCGTTTGGGCAAGACCTTGTACATCTGTCTTTCTTTTTACCTCCAGCTCTTTGAAGGTCAGCTTATCTCCTCTAGCTCTGTAACCTCAATAGGTGGACCCCAGTCTGACACATCTAGCTACTTAGAAGAGGTGTGAATTGAATTTATCTCAGATGCAGTAGTAGGAGGGAAAAGGGGCAAGGAAAATAACTAACAATTCACAAAAGGGTTCCATATTTTAATTCTTTCACATGCTAATAGATAACCAACTGGCGGAAAATTTAAAAAGTAACAATGAGGCAGAAGAACCATCTCATTGGCTTCCTATGGTTATGTCCTCACTCTGATATTGCACAAGATCACAATTGAGTATAAGAGTGC
>PVJO010012516.1:0-16279 GCA_004026905.1 Hystrix cristata
AAGAAAGAAGGGGAAAAGCAGAAAGGCAACAGGGGAAAGAGAGGGGAAAGGGAAAATATGGAAAATGATGAATGAACCTGATATAAATAGGGAGGGAGGGAGGAGAGGGGAGGGGCGGGGGAGAGGGGGAGAACCAAGATGCACCATGTATAGGTACAGAATAAATGTAATGAATGTGACCAATGTATGTAGAATGTACAAATACATGCTCTTGGTTTAAAAAAAAAAAGATTGAATCTGTGGATGCTATTATAACCAGAAGTAATTCTTACAGCAAAACATATGGGCAGAGTCCAAATCACTTCAAGTAAATAATAGGAGTAAATATTAGCATCGGACACACAAAGCTGAAAATTATTCACGAGGAGGCAACATCCTACTAAAAATCTCCACATAAGTCACAAACTTTCCTCACTTCTCTAGTCCCCAACCTGCAGTAATACCCCCAAAAAAGGAGGGGAAAAAGAGGGAACCATATATAATTTAAAATATATATATATATACATATATATAAATTGAGAAGCAAGGAAATAGAAAATCTCTGAGCCCCTGATCTCCACCAACTCTCCCAAGGCTGGCAAGGAGTCACAAAGGGAAATGAAAACAAATACCAGGGAGCAGAATTCTATGACTGGAAAGGATGAATAAAGTCAATGAGTTCGAAGAGAAAATGAGCCAGAAGTTCACAGCAATTTCACCCAATATTCCCACAGTGAATTTGGAGGAAATAGGTAAAAAACTGGATGAGCTAACCAAATTTGGGTTCAAAATTTGAATGAGAGATTCAGCAAGGGTATGGAATCCTTGAGAAGATGTCAGATGGTAATACCTCAAATGAAAATCTGTATAGAATTCATACATTTCAGAAATGACCAATGTGAGAACAGAGTGTCTGATATTGAGGACAGTATAGTAAATTATGAAAAAGAGCTAAAAGCCAAAAAGAAAAGAACAAGAAAAGACGATGTGGCAGCTACTAGGACAACAAGAAGACCAATCTAAGGGTAATTGGAGTTACAGAAAAACTAGAAGATAGTACAGATAGATTCACTAACGTGCTTAGAGAAATCATGGAAGAAAAGTTCCTAAATATAAGAAAAGAATTTAAAATGCAAGTAAGTGGTATTTATAGAACAGACCCTTTTTCTGTCCCTTATATTTTGTCTAGGCTACTTAACATTAGGGTGGCTGGCACTCACACCCAGGGTGGGGCACCCTTAATCCTACCCAGAACTATGCCAAACCAGCCAGGGGACTAATTTAGTTATGACACACCCTCGATTCCAGCATCACACACTCCACATCCAGCCACCTCTGAAAAACTCCACTTACAACTGTGTGAGGGTTGGGGAGACAGCTAGACACAAGCCAAAACATGGCGAAAGGACTCATGTCAATGGAATTAGAAATGAAAAAGGTGAAATCACAACAATGTGGAAATTCAGAAGATATTAGTAACTACTTCAAAAATTTATATTCCAACAAATTAGCAAATTTTGAAGAAAGGACACATTCCTTGACACAGAAATTACCAAAACTGCTGGGGATTTAGCTCAGTGGTTAGAGTGCTTGCCTAGTAAGCACAAGGTCCTGAGTTCAATCCCCAGCACCAAAAAAAAAAAAAAAAGAAACCACCAACAGAGTGAAGAAATTACCAAAACTAACCCAGAAGACATAAGTTTGCTTAATAACCCAATGAAAAGCAATGAAATAGGCACAGTAATAAAGAATCTACCAACTAACAAAAGCCTAGGACCTGTTGGATTCACTGCAGGATTTTATAAAACCTTTAAAGATGTTATATCACCAGCACCCCTCAAGCTCTTCAAAGAAATTGAAAGGGATGGAGTGCTCCCACATTCCTTTAAGGAAGCCAGTATGACCCAAACCAGATAAAGACCCAACCGAAAAAGAAAACTGTAGGTCAGTCTCCTCAAAGAACATACAGTCAACCTCCCCCAACAAGCTATTAGCAAATAGAATGCAGCACATTATCCAAAGACCCTGTATCAAATTAAGTAGGTTTCACCCCAGAGATGCAAGGATGGTTCAGCGTACATAAGTCTCACATAACCAGAGGCAAGATCAAAAACCTTACGGTCACATCAATATAACTATGTTTTTCAACAAAACCCAACATCCTTTTGTGATAAAAACCCTGAAGAAAACAGGAATAGAAGGACCATAGCTGAATATAAGAGCTATATATGACAAACAAATAGCCAGCAGCACACTAAATGGGGAAAAATTAAAAGCATTTCCCCTAAAATAAGGAACAATACAAAAATGTCCATTTTCACCTCTTCTGTTCAATATAGTACTTGAAACATTACCCTGAGCAATTAGCAAAAGAAAGAATTTAAAAGGGTACATATAGGGAAGGAAGAACTCAAATTATCATCATTTGAAGATGACATGATACTGTACATGGAAGACCTGAAGAACTCTACCAAAAAACTCTTAGAATTAATAATGAACTTCAGCAATGTTGCAGGATACAAAATCAATACACAAAAATCATTAGCATCTGTGTACACCAATAAAGAGCAGGACGAGAAGGAAATTACGACAGCAACACCAGTCATAGTCTCTTCAAGAAAAATAAAATCCCCAGGAATTAACCTAACCGAGGAAGCGAAAGATGGCTGCAAAGAAAACTACAGTGCTCTGAAAAATGAGATGGAGGAGGGCATCAGAAAATGGAAAGAGGTCCCCTGATCCTGCATGGCATGGGCAGAACCAATACTGTCAAAATGGCTATACACTCAAAACTGTTATACAGATTCAAGGCAGTCCCAATCAAAATACCAACAGCATACTTTACCAATCTAGAAAAAACAATCCTAAAAATCATGGGAGACCCAGAATAGCAAAAGTAATTTTGGGCAACAAGAGCAAAGCAAGGGGGATAGTAATACCTGACTTCAAACTACACTACGCAGCAGTAGTGATTAAAAACAAAACAAGATGAAAAATAGCACGGTGCTGGCACAAAAGCAGATATGTGGATTGTTATGGTTTGTGTCTAGATGTCCCCCCAAAGCCTCAGGTGGTCATAGGTGGGGTGTTTTCAGAGGTGGCTGGATCTAGAGTGTGTGATTACTAAATTAGTCCACTGATTGGTTTGGCATAATTCTGCTGAGATCAAAGATGTGGTACTAGGATTAAGGGTGGGAGTGCTACCCTCCCCAAAAGCAGATAGCCTGGATAAAATATAAGGGACAGAAAGAGGTTTGTCTACCCCGTGCTTACCCCCTTGCTTACCTTTGCTGCCTTCTGCCTGTCTGTTATGCCACCCTGCCTTGGACCCAGCCGATTGTGGACTAAAAGCTCTGCACAGTGTGAGCTAAATAAACCTTTCTTCCCCTAACTTTGGGTGTTGAGTATTTTGTCTCAGCAATGAGAGAAAAGTAACTACAACAGGGATCAATGGAAAAGAATTGAGGATACAGAAACTTCTCTAGACAAATTCAACTATTTGATCTTTGGCAAAGGCATATGTTGGAGGAAAAATAGCTTGTTCAATAAGCGATAGTGGGAAAACTGGTTATCTCTGTGCAGAAGATTGAAACCCTTATCTTTCACCATATACTAAATTAAAAATAAAATGGATCAAAGATCTGAACATTAAAACAGAAACATTAAACCTATTGGAAGATAAAATAGGTAAAACACTTGAAGATATAGATGTAGTAAAGAATTTTCTAAACAGAACTACAACTGCACAAAAAATAACAGCAAGAATCAACAAATAAGATTATATCAGACTAGAAATCTTCTGTACAGCAAAAGAATCAATAGGTGGAGTGAAGAGACAACTTGCGGAATAGCAAAAATTTTTTGCCAGCTGCTCCTTAGACAGAGCTTTAATATCTAGAATATATAAAGAACTAAAAAAAAAATTAAACCACCTAAAATTAAAGAACCAGTCAAGAAATGGGCAGGAGCAATGAACAGACACTTCACAGAGGAAAAAATCCAAACGATCAACAGCTATATGAAAAAATGTTCAACATCTGTGGGCAATAGAGAAATGCAAATTAAAAACACTGTTGAGGTTCCATCTTACTCTGGAATGAATGGCAATTATTTAGAAATCAAACAGTAACAGGTGCTGGCGAGGCTGTGGTGAAAAGGGAACCCTCCTTCCTTGTTGTTGGGAATGCAAACTAGTACAACCATTATGGAAATAAATATGGAGATTTCTCAAAGAACTGAAATGAGAAATTCTGTATGACCCAGTTATCCCCTGGTTAGGTGTCTTACCCAAAGAGTTTAAGTCATCACACTACAGTGATACTTGCATACCAATATTTTTAGCAGCACAATTCATAACAGGTAAATCCTGGAAACAGCCTGTATACCCATCAACAGCTGACTGGGTAAAGAAAATGTGATATCTTTATATAATGGAATATGGCTGTGCTCTAAAGAATGATAGATTTGAGTTAACTGTAAGAAAATGACTGCACCTAGAAAATACATATAATGTTGAGCAAAATAAACCAGACACACAAGCTTAAATAATATACAGTATCTCTCATTTGAGTGAGGCAAAGTACAAACAAGGAGAATAATAAAGGATGGATAGAAGGGGACAAAGCGATGAATCTCTTGCAATAGGGAAGTGATCCAAGGTAAAAAGCACAAGGATGAGGAGGAGGAAAGAGGAAGAAATAGAATAAAGATATGCCATGTATGGAAACCTAGTAGCCTCAATTATTGTAAACATTATACGCTGTAACATGAGCTAAGATTAATACCATCAACAAGAATATAAAAGGGGATAGGGGAACTGGAGGAGGGAGGGAGGGGAAAAGATTGAGAAGGGGATTTAAGAAAAAAAGCTACATATAATCACTCCCCAAGATGATTGTTAACTGCATGAACTGCAAACATAAACTAATAAAATAAAAATAAAAAATATAAAAGAATATTACACTCATATGGGTCTATTTATAGCCAACGTATGTCTCAGACCTGTGCTCAGGAAAATAACCTGGTAAGGCTCTCATTATCCACAGCCAAATCAATTTCCTGGAGTAGGTGGTACATTCCTATGAGTGATACAGAGAAATGTTAGCTTATACTGTCAGCTTTAGATGTTACTATTCCACTTTTGAATAAAACTTCAAAATCTGTCTATATTGTTTGAATACCAGTTGTTGCCTGGCGATTTTAATTTTTTTACTTTAAAAACCTAAATTTCAAATAGTCCTAATGATAAGAATAGCTACCACTTACCAAGTGTTTATTATGTGTTGGATAAACTAAGTGCCTAACAGGCATCAACTAGCTTAATTTTCAAAATGACTCTGTAAATTACTATTAGTTTTCCCACTTTACAAGTGAGAGACTTTGGCATAGAGAGGTTGACTTTTAAGGACATGCTGCCAAGAAGTGGCTGAGCTGGATCTTGAACCAGGGATCTGTTTAACCACTACACTTAATCTCTTCTGGGAGCTTCATCAGCTCCTGCGGGTCTTCTCGGCCATGGTGGACCCCCACGAGACTGGGGACGCACGCTACTTGCTATGATTTGACGGCATCTCCTGAAGGTTCATGCGTTGACATCCTACTTTCTCAATGTGGAATGTTGGGAGTGGGAGCCTCGTAGAAGTTATTTGGATCGTGGGGGCAGAGCCCTTATGAATAACTTAATTCTATCTTAGGAGACTGAACTCTCAATTCCAGGGGACTGGACTGGTTACTGTTAGAGTGGGTTGTTATGGCTACAGAAAACGATTTAAAACCCTACTCACATACAAGAATGAATATTTTTAGAAAGCCAGCGATCTGGGCAGTTACTTGCCTAGAAGAAGTAACATGTGGTTTGGGCCCCTCCCCCAGAGATTCTGTTGTAGGAACTTGGCGTAGGCCCGGGACATGCATGTGTAACAAGCATCCTGGGTACCCAACACAGGTTATCTAAGGGCACCCCGGGATGCAGCTCCCCAGAGGGGGGTGTAATGTGACACTGTAGGAGGAAAGAGTGTTTACAGTGGGCTAAATACCTTTATAGCAATGAAATTTGGGCATAAACTGAAGGCATTAAGGGAATTTGGCAAATATGACGGTGTGGTGACCCTTTGGAGGAAAAGTAAAAAGATCCATAAGTATGTTTCAAGAACGTGTATAAAAGCTTGGGTAAAAAAAAAAAAAAAAAAAAGCTTGGGTCATTCGAAGGACCACAAAGTAGCAAGAAGTTTCGAAGTAGAGAAGGACATTGCTTCCCCAGCCACCTCCTTGTTCTTCTGTTCTTCACGAGGCTCTGCTGGCCACTCACCTCCTGCCAGGGTCTGGCAAACAGTCCCCCAGGGCCCTTGCCATGCACAGCACTTTTTGGAAATTGGATGAGAACCTGGGCCACTTCTAATGTTTTGAGACTTAAACACATTAAAAATGAAGAAAGTCAACACAGGCCTACCAAAGTAACACACATATATATATTTACATTTATCTATTTAATGCTCTTCACACAAAAATTTCAAGGTCATTTAATTTTGAATTTCCCCCCAAATGGTAAGATTTTTTTACAGTATTACTTCTCAGTAGCCGATGTAGTCCGGAAGTGGAATATAGCTTTAAAATTACGTAATGGGCCTGTTTTTCCAGTCCAGTCAGTGAGTCTCTACCTAAATGTACATTAATATGGTTTGGAGACCATGTCCAGGGGCTGAGCTGGAGGCCCTCCCTGGGAGTGACAGCCAAACCCAACGGCTCCCTCTCCTGCCACGGAATATGCTCTGCGGTCAAGTATGCTTTTCACTCTTGTGTATATTTCTTTAAATGTCTAAGGAACTGGGCAGGAAATTTCTGGTTCGCCATCCATCATCACACACAACTAATGAATGGTGTTAGGAGTCGGGATGGTGCTTGTTCTAGGGTGCCAGGAATGCGTCTCCTCCGGGGGCTGGTTTTACATAATTCATTTACAGTCTGTGCCCTTTTTATGGCCTATATTTCAATACAAATCATATTCCCTGGATTTCGCTGAGTCCTTGTAATTCAGAGTGCAGCTGCCACACCTCAGCGGTGCCTTAGACCGCAGGGACCAAACCGGATCAAGTTGCTTTTCCAGCTCCGGGAAGAGCTCTCTTGGCCAGGACACAGAACACTCACTGCTGTCCCCAGGGGCTCTGTGAATGACAGGCGAGAAGGAAGGGGCCCCTCCCTGAGAGGGGGAACCCACCAGCTGGCCTGTGGTCTGCTGGCCCCGGAGGCTGCTCCAGACACCTGGCTCCATCTGGCAGCGTGTTCTTGGGGATAGAAGCCGAGCGGGGCCTCAGAGAAAAACACATTCCTGGCTCTGTGGCCAGGACAACAGGAGGCAGGGAGCGAGTGGACAGCCTTGTGTGGGAGCCTAGAGAGCATTAGGGGCATTTCGCCACATCCTCCTGGTGACCTGGCGGCGGGAGCCAGTCCTGATTTCTTTATTCCTCTGAGTCCCGCATTCTTTTTGATTAAAGGAAGACAAAAGAGACTTTCTAAAGTCTATTCCAGTGTCTGTGATCATAAGATAATAAAAACAAGCGTCTCAATCAGTTTAAGAATTTCTCCAGTGTCCTTCCTCAAATGCACGTACCCTCATTTCTGGCCTCCCCGTCATAAGTCTATTTATTTGTGATGGACCAGATCAAATCCTGCCTCTAGTATGAGGCTTCCCAAGGGCATGTCATCGAGCTGCCACACCGGTCATCTAACTGATACTGTTATTTTGTCCATGTCTTGCTGTTCTACTTGAGATCGCTGACTCTTTGGTGAAAATGCAGGCTCTTTTTTGCATCCGCGGTAACAGGATCCCCAAGTTCGTGTGGGTCACCTGCAGTGACTTTCAGGGCGCTTAATCCTTCAGAGCTCCTAGTCCAGTCCCCAGAGATTGCGGCTCAGTGATCCAGAGGTGAGATCTCTTTAGAGAACACCTGCGAAGCCTGATTTGAGAGCTCCTATTCGCTCTCCTACGTTAAGTACTCTACATATGCAGGCTGAAGCAGTAGACGAATGTAATCTATCACATTTTGGGGTCATCTAGAAAATTTCCAGAGTTCACAAAACGCACCACCTGAGTCAGGCTCGTGTCGTCAGAGTAACAACCACAGTTCAGCGTGAGCAATGTGGCTGAGTTGCTCCAAAAACACTTTCTGATAGAAATGTCCTGTGCTGTGGAGGAAAACTGAATGAAAGAATTTATTCCTCAAGTAATTTTTTGGTGTTTGACTTGAAGCATTTAAACATTCTCAAGGAGACGCCTGCAACACCTAAATCCTCTTTCTGCCAAGATCCTTTGGCATCCTCACCTGGTCTGTGCCTACCGCTGTGTTGCCTGTCACTGGGCTCACAGGCATCAAGACTATCAGCCTTTCCCCTTTTTCTCTTCTTCCGCCAAAACCCGCCATCTCTCCTTCTCTCTACTTAGTTACCTGTTCATCCCTCAATAAGTGTTGAGTACACACACCTCTGTCAGGCACAATATTAAGTCCTGGGACACTCATGAATAGAACAGGATTGGCTTCTGCCCCTGTGGGATTTACACTTTCAGGGAGAAGGTGAATATGATATAAATAATCCCAAATATCAGCTAGCTCCTAACAGCTTTACCTCATCTGCTAAGCTAATGACATCTGAACTGTGGCTGCTAATGACTTAACATTTGACTCTCCCAGATAACATTTATAGCGAGAAAGACTTTATTTAGCACCTTACCTTAGAATGAAATAGTCAGTGAAGAGGGGGAGGGAATTTTGTGCAGAGGTTTATATGTGGAGAGAACTTTTTCTTATCTTTTCTTTTTTTTTAAATTTTTTACCAAGAATATGTATTGGTACATTGTATACATAACAATCATATCCAACATGGTTATTTTGTACCTGTACATGATATAGCTTGGTTTTCCCCCTCTTCCTCTCCCCTCCCTTCCATTCCTCCACCCTTCCCTATTTGCAGCAGGTTTATTTACATTTTTTCCCTTTCCCCTCTCTTTTCTTTTTCCCTTCCTTCTTTTCCCCCTTCTCCCTATCTAGTTCTCCTCTCTTTTGAATTTTTTTTAACATAATATCTATTATACCTCTTGTCCTTATTTACACTTATAGTTTCTCATATCAGAGAAACAACTCATTGTGCACTGGTGAGTGTCTGGTTTATTACACTTAAGAGTATGTTCTCAAGGTGCATCCATTTACTTACAAATATCTCTAGTTTATCCTTTTTTATAACAGAGTAGTACTCCATCATGTAGAAAAACCACATCTTCTTTAGCCATTCATTAGTTGCCTGCCAACAGCACAGGAGAGTTGGTGGATGGCAGCATGAGGCGCAGCGTGCGCCTTTCCAAGTGTCCCTGGCAGTGCCCACAGGGGGACTGTGCTCACAGTGATCCTCTAGTCACTAGCGATGACCCTGCTTGTCACCCAGGTGTTTCTGGAGATGCCTCCTGAATAGACTGTCTTTAATTCTGGTCTCAACCCTACCTCAGATAACAGCACATGGGCACATACTTTCATTTTAATGGCCATGTATTTGAACGCATATTAGGAAAAAATATAAATTACCCATCATAGCTATGATTTCACAGACATATTGAAGCGTAAGTTAGAATGTGATTTGATTTGAGGGCAAGTGATGAGCAGTGGTGCTTAGATAGAGACAAATCACAAGGCCGGATGTGAGCAGTGGGCCTCTGCCTGCTGTGGGACCCTGACGCTTCCTACAGATTGGGTTGCATCTGGCTCAGCCATAAACTCGAGGGTCTGGGTTCTTTGTTATTTTTGTTTTTTTTCACATTTAAAGCGATTTATTATATTTTTTGAATGCATATTTGCAGTACATGTTTACATTCATCATGGACGTTGGTACATGTTCATTATCATTCGTCCTCTTTCCATTCCTCACCCCTCCTTCCTCCAGCTCTTGGTTTTATTGTTAGACTCATTTCCATCTTCCTTGGTTATCATTGTCTCCTGTTTGTCGCACTTACTCTTCCTTCTCTCCTTTTAAAGATTTTTGTCTCTTTTCCCATCTCCTTTGGTTTGTATTGAGCATTTTATGTGATTCCATTTTCTCTCCTGTATTAGCATATCAATTATACTTCAAAAGTATTTAGTAGTTGCTTAGAGTTTATAATATATGTTTACAATTAATCTAAATCCACTTCAAATTGTGCTTGTATTTGTACATTCTTGATCCCTCCGAGGGTTCAGGTTCTTTTTTTTTAAATTTTATTTTAATGGTACATTTTCCATGTACATAGTGATAACATTCATCGTAGGGGATTTGTACCTGTACATGACATATCTTGTTGCTTCTTTTTTCCCCATTCCCCTCCCTTCATGCCCTCCACCTTCCCTATTTACAAATGCTTTGTTTCCATTTTTTCCTTCCATTTCTTATTTCTCTTGTCCCTCCGTTCTTTTCCCCTTCCCTTGTTCCCTTTCCCATTGGACATTTTCTTCCCTTTCCCAATATAATACATTTTAGTTTTTATTTACACTTTCAGTTTCTCATACCAGAGAAACAATGCGGTATTTAAACATGTGTGTCCAATTTATTTCACTTAAGAGTATGGTCTCAAAATGCATCCGTTTACCTAGAAATATCTCAAGTTTATCATTCTTTATGGCAGAGTAGTACTCCATTGTATAAAAACCCCACACTTTCTTTATCCATTCTGCTGTCGATGGGCATTTGGGCTGTTTCCAAGATTTTGCTATTACAAACTGTGCTGCTATGGACATGGGTGTGCATATATTGCTGCGGTATGAAGCTTTTAATTCTTTTGGGAAGATACCATGAAAGGTATCTTCATGGTATCTTGGAAAGAATAGCTGGGTCAAATGGAATCTCTAGTCCTAGTTCCCTGAGGAATCTCCACACTGATTTCCATAGCAGTTGCACCAGTCTACATTCCTACCAACAGTGGAGAAGGGTTCCTTTTTCTCCATAGTCCCTCCAGCATTTGTTATTGGCTGATTCGTTGATAATAGCCATTCTTTGTGGAGTGAGGTGGAATCTCAGGGTTGTTTTAATTTACATCTCTTGAATGACCAGTGATGTTGAACATTTTTTCATATGTCTACCTGCTGCTTCTACTTCTTCATCTGAGAAGTGTCTATTCATTTTAGTTGACCACTTTTGGATTGGGTCTTTAAATTTGGGGGGGTCTGACTTTTTTGAGTTCTTTATATATTTAAGATGTTAGCTCTTTGTCAGAGAAATAGCTGGCAAAAAATTTTTCCCACTCTGTGTGTTGTCTCTTTCCTCTGTTGGTAGTTTCTTTTGCTGTGCAAAAGCTTTTTAATAAGATCAGGTCCCAGTTGTTGATTCTTTGTGATATTTCCTGGGCAACTGGGGATTTGTTCATAAAGTCTTTGCCTACACCTATGTCTTCAAGGGTTCTACCTATTCTATCTTCCAATAGATTTAGTGTTTCTGTTTTAATATTTAGATCTTTGATCCACTTTGATTTTAGCTTAGCATGGGGCAAGATATGGGTCTAGTTTTAACCTTCGGCATGTGAAGAGCCAGTTTTTCCAGCACCATTTATTAGAGAGACTGTCTTTCTTCCAGTGAGGTGGTTTGGCCCCTTTGTCAAAGATAAGGTGACTAAGAGTGTTTGGACCTGTTTCTTCATCTTCTAATCTGTTCCACTGGTCCTGGGGTCTGTTTTTGTGACAGTACCATGCTATTTTTATTACAGTAGCTTTGTAGTATAGTTTTAGGTCACGGATTGTGATGGCCCCACTTTGCTTTTGTTGCCCAGAATTGGTTTTGCTATTTGAGGTTTCTTTTGGTTCCAAATGAATTTTAGGATTGTCTTCTCTAATTCTGTGAGGTATGCTATTTAATTGGGGGTGCATTAAATCTGTGTAGCAGTTTTGGGAGTATGATCATTTTCACTATATTGGTTCTTCCTACCCAGGAGCAAGGGATATCTTTCCATTTTCTGATATCTTCTTCAATCTCCTTTTCAAAGTACTGTAGTTTTCATTGTATAGATCTTTTACTTCCTTCATCAGATTGATTCCTAGGTACTTCATTTTTTTGGATGCTGTTGTGAAAGGTGTTGTTTCCCTAATTTCTCTCTTGGTGAGTCTGTTGTTTGTATACAGGAATGCTATTGATTTCTGAGTGTTGACTTTGTATCCAGCTATGCTGTTGAATTTGGTTATTAAATCTAGAAGTCTTCTGGTGGAGTTTTTGGGGTCTTCCATATAGAGTATCATGTCATCTGCAAATAATGATAATTTAACTTCTTCTTTTCCTATCCTTATTCCTTTTATTTCTTTCTCTTGTCTAATTGCTCTGGCTAATATTTCCAGAACTATATTGAGTAAGAGTGGTGAGAGTGGACATCCTTGTCTTGTTCCGGATTTTAGAGTGAAAGCTTTTCATTTTTGACCATTTAGTATGATGTTGGCTGTTTGTTTGTCATAGATGGCTTTTATCAGATTGAGATAAAGACCATCTATTCCAATTTTCTGCAGGGCTTTTATCATGAATGGGTGTTGGACCTTGTCAAATGCCTTTTCTGCATCTATTGAGATGATCATATGGTTGTTGTCCTTCATTCTGTTTATATGGTGTATAACATATTGATTTGTGTATGTTGAACCATCCCTGCATCCCTGGAATGAATCCTATTTGGTCATAGTGTATAATCTTCTCGATAATGTGTTGCATTCTGTTTGCCAGTATCTTATTGAGGATTTTTGCATCTATGTTCCTTAATGAGATCGGCCTGTAGGTCTCTTTTTTTGTTGGATCCTTCTCTGGCTTTGGTATCAGGGAAATGCCTGGTTCCAGGAATGAATTTGGGAGTATTGCTTCTCCTTCAATTTCATTAAAGAGTTTGAGAATTAGTGGCATTAAATCATCTTGAAATTTCTTGTAGAATTCAGCAGTAAATCCGTCAGGTCCTGGGCTGTTTTTTGTTGGTAGGTTTTTAATTATTCTTCAATTTCAGTGGCTGATATTGGGTTATTTAGAGTTTTTATATCTTCTTGATCCAGTTTTGGTAATTCATATGTATCTAGGAATCTTTCTATTTCTTCTGTATTTTCGATCTTATTAGAATACAGGTTCTCAAAGTAGGTATTGATGATCTTTTGGATTTCTGCAGGATCTGTTGTGATTTCACCCTTTTCAGTCCTAATTGTATGAACTTGAGTTTTTTCTTTCCTTTTTTTTTAAATAAGGTTGGCTAAGGGTTTGTCAATTTTATTTAATTTTCCAAAGAACCAACTCTTTGATTCATTGATTTTTTTTGTGTTGTTTTCTTAGTTTCAATTGCGTTAATTTCAGCTCTGATCTTTGTAATATTCTCCCTTGTATGGGCTTTGGGCTTGAGTTGCTCTTCTTTTTCTAGACGTTTGAGGTTCAACATTAGGTTGTTTATTTGAGCTTGCTCTGTTTTTCTGATATGGACATTCAATGCTATAAATTTCCCTGGTAGAACTGCTTTCATCGTGTCCCATACATTTTGGTAGGTTGTAATGATACTATTGTTCAATAGTAAAACTGTCTAATTTCTTTAATTTCTTCTCTGACCCACTGATTGTTCAGGAGCATGCTTTTTAATTTCCATGTGTTTATGGAATTTTTGTGGTTTCTTCTGCTGTTTATTTCCAGTTTTAATGCACTATGGTCTGATAGTATGCATGGGATAATTTCGATTCCTTTGCATTTACTTAAGCATGTTCTTGAGCTAGTATGTGGTCTATTTTGGAGAAAATCCCATGTGCAGCTGAGAGGAATGTGCATTCTGATGTTGTGGGGTGGAAAACTCTGTATACATCTACTAGGTCCATTTGTTCAAGAGTTTGGTCTAGTTCTGATATTTCCCTGTTGACTTTTTGTCTAGTCAATCTGTCTATTTGTGACAGTGGGGTATTGAAGTCCCCCATTACAACTGTATTGGTGCTTATTTGGTTTTTCATGTCCATCAATATTTGTTGTATGTAATTAGGCATGCTGGTATTTGGTGCATATATACTTATGATTGTCATCTCTTCTTGGATTGTTCTCTCTACAAGGATGTAGTGACCTTCTTTGTCTCTCATAATGAGTCTTGGCTTAAAAATCCACTCTGTCTGCAAATAGAATGGCTACCCCTGTTTTTTTCTGGATTCTTGTCACATGAAGTATTGTTTTCCATCCTTTGACTTTCAGTGTATGAATTTCTTTTTGAATTAAATATGTTTCTTGTATGCAGCATATTGCTGGGTCTTGCTTCTCGACCCATTCTGCCAATCTGCTTCTTTTGGTTGGCAAGTTGAGACCATTTACATTGATGGTTATAACTGACATATGTTGACTTATTCTTGTCATATTATTTACCTGTTGTTGGATTCCTAGTTTTCCCTTCTGTTTAATCACTTGCCTTGCCTGAAGGATTCATTCTATTGCGATTCTTGGAGTTGTAGTCCTCGTTTTCTCTTTCTAGAATGTCCTTCAGAATATCTTGGAGTGCTGGTTTGGTGGTCATGAATCCCTTCAGGTGCTCTTTGTCATGGAAGTGTCTTACTTCTCCATCAATTTTGAAAGACAGTTTTGCAGAGTACTTCAATGGGTTCAGGCTCTTAATGTGAGGTGCCTGGCAAGGCTCCCTGGGGTCCAGGAAAAAAGATTTGCAAAGATGATGTGTTTGATCTTCATCCCCACAAAAGTTCATTTTTTTTGCTCAGTCTCTCTTTCTCTCTCTCTTTCACTCTTTTTTTTTTTTTGGAGTGTGCTGGGGATTGAATTGAGGGCCTTGCACTTTTTCTACCACTGAGTTAAATCCCTAACCTCTCCCTTAGTCTCTTAAAGGATACCATCAATTTACGTCTTCAGAGAAAAATGAGACAAAGAAAAGGCAGGTAGACAGGCAGGCAGGGAAGCACTCTTTTTATCTTATTAATATAACTCAGATGTCTGTTCCTGTTGCATAAAAAGCAAAAACTCCAAGCGAAACAGACAAGGACAGGAATAAGATGGAACCCTGATCCAAACAGGGGAATAAAAAACATGTTAGCAAGACTGGGTTATCCATCTCATCACTACCCTCAATAATAAAAGAAAACTGGGTGTGGTTGTGTATGTCTGTAATCCTAGTACTTGGGAGGCTGAGGCAGGAGGATGGCCATGAGTTTGAGGCCTGCCTGTGCTGCATAGTGAGTTCAAGGCTAGCCTGAACTATATAGCGAGACCTTGTCTCAAAAAAAAAAAAAGAAAGAAAATGAAAAAGCCAAAAAAATTTAAATAATAAGAGGAAACGTGCACAATATCTTCCGAAGACTTTTATGTGTTACTCAAATACCTCATCTTTGACAAAGGAGCCAAACACCCTCACTGGAAAAAGGATAGCCTATTTAACAAATGGTGCTGGAAAAATTGGCTTACCACATGGCAAAAACTAAAACTAGATTCATGTCTCTCACCATGTACTAAACTCAAATCAAAGTGGATCAAAGATCTAAACATTAAAACAGAAACACTAAATTTACTGGAGAACAGAATAGGAAGAACCCTAGAAGACATAGGGGTAGGAAAAAAATTTATGAACAGAACCCAGACTGCACGGGAAACATTACAAAGAATCAGTGCTTGGGACCGCATGCTATTAAAAAGCTTTTGCACAGCAAAAGAAATCACTAACAGACCAGGGCGAAAACCCACAGACTGGGAAAATATTTTTGCTAGCTATCCATCAGACAAAGGTCTAACATCTAGAATATACAAAGAACTCAAAAAAATTAAACCTCTCAAATTTAAAGACCCAATCCGAAAATGGGCAAATGAAATGAATAAACATTTCTCAGACGAAGAAATAAAAATGGCAAATAAATATATGAAAAAATGTTCAACATCACTAGTCATCCGAGAGACGCAAATCAAAACAACGTTAAGATTCCACCTCACTCCAGAAAGAACCGCATATATGGAAAAATCAACCAATAACAAATGCTGGAGGGGCTGTGGGGAAAAAGGAACCCTCCTCCACTGTTGGTGGGAATGCAGACTGGTCCAGCCACTGTGGAAATCAATATGGAAATTCCTCAAAAAACTACAACTGGAGGTTCCATTTGACCCAGTTATTCCCCTACTGGGGATCTTCCCAGAAGAATTAAAATCGTCATACCACAGGGACGTATGCACCACCATGTTCATAGCAACACAATTTGTAATAGCTAAGTCTTGGAAACAACCTAAATGCCCAACAACCAATGAATGGCTAAAGAAAATGTGGCTTTTCTACACAATGGAGTACTACACAGCCATAAAAAAGGATGAACTAGAGTCATTC
>PVJO010012516.1:16379-55210 GCA_004026905.1 Hystrix cristata
GGCAACAAAGGAAAGAAAAGGGAAAGGGAAAATATGGAAAATTATGAATAAACCTGCTGTAAATAGGGAGGGAGGGAACAGAGGGGAGGGGTGGGGAAGAGGGGGGAGAACCAAGATGCATCATGTACAGGTACAAAATAAATGTGATGAATGTAACCATTATATGTAAAATGTACCAATACATGTTCTTGGTTTAAAAAAAAAAGACTTATGTGTTGGGAAGGATGGATACAACCAGAAACAAGCCTCTGCACACAACTGTGGTGGGGGGAAACCTTCCATAGTAAAGACCCATTGAACATTCAGATCTCTCAAGAACTCAATGGGAGTGTAAATGAAATTTTTGTCCATGCAAACAAATTATATTTAAGAGATAGCTATGAAAGTTTCAGTTGCTTCATAAAGTAAGACTTCTGCTAAGAATAGAATCAACAAACACAGAGGAAAGCAAATATATCTTAAGGCCTTATTCAAGAAGTTCTACTTTTCACAGACAATTGCGTGCCTGTGTCATCCAAACTGAATTAGGATTAGAATCAGCTTTAAGGGACAGAAAATCCAAGCTAAAATCCAAGCTTTTGGAAAAAAGACAGGAATTTTTCATGTGGATGTCTGGTAAATGGTCCAGGGTTAGTATAATTATTCAAATGCCAGGCACTATTGTGTTCTTGCTGCACCTTGCTATTTAGTTTCATGTCCACTCATTGCCCGTGATGACTGATCTAGTTCAAGACATCATGTCCACATTTCAGACAGCAGAAAGAAGCAAAAGGAGAAGGTTCTCTTCTATGAAGTTACACATCCACTTTCTGCTACGTTTCTTTGCCCCAAACTTAATAACGTGGCTACGCCTATCTGTGAGAGAGGGGAGTCTTTATTTGGGAGGTCAAATGCTGAGCAAAAAATACCACTGTAGTGGAAGAAGGGGGAAAAGGGATGCTGGGAAATACTAGAAGTCTCAGTCATCCTGTTCTCTTACATACCGCTGGTGTTGACTTTGGCATACTATTTGACTGTAAGTCTTACTTAGTGGGTCAGTGAAATTGCCTGACCTAAAGCCACTTCTAACTATACCTTTGCTGACTTCATAAACAAAGCACAATTTTAATTTTGTGTGTCTATCTGCTTGGTGTGGGCCAAAATCCAGCCCTCCTGGATCAGGATGTTTAATTTGTGAATTACAGGGACTCTTTGTTCTTTCTTCTACTCAGTTTACTTCTGTTTTTCTATTAGTCAAAAATCTTTTAAATGGAGAAACAAAGTAGGACACAAAATAAATAAAGCCTAGCTGGGTGTTGTGATGGTCCCTTGTAATCCCAGCTACTTGGGCAGCTGAGGCA
The DNA here is from genome assembly GCA_004026905.1 of Hystrix cristata. Lineage (NCBI taxonomy): Eukaryota > Metazoa > Chordata > Mammalia > Rodentia > Hystricidae > Hystrix > Hystrix cristata. The sequence continues at coordinate 17,720 of PVJO010012516.1, forward strand.
GAAGGATGGGTCAATTTGAGGCCAGCCTGGGCAGTTTGGTGAGATCCTGTTTCAAAATATAAATAAAACAAGAAATGGCTGGGATTACAGCCCTGAGGGGTAGAGTGTTCCTGGGTCCACCCCTCAGTACTGGAAAAAAGAGTCCAATAAGTTTTTCTTTCTTTCTTAGCAACATTTCTAGAAGGACTGTAGTAGATGGCATGGAAAATAAATACTACAAACTGTTGGATTATCTGTCATAAACACAGTCCTTCATGCCAGGTGCTGATCAAAGTCCTCTTCACTGCTGTCTGTGGAGTTGTTAGTGTCATCTCCACTTTGGAGCAGAAAAGAAATTTGCTGGATCAACGTGTTAAGGGACAAAGACAAAATTGTAGTCAGGGTCGCTCTGCCCCCAAATTGTGCTCTTTCAACTGTTCCATCCACAGAGACCATCTTGCCGTGAGTTTTTAGGCTTCGTCTCTTCTCTGAACAGCTTTTCCATTAACACTGCCTGGGACTAAACACAGACCTTGAAGATATAAACAGAGTGAGGAGGCTGAGAGTGCACAGGAAGCCAGCTCTTCATGTCTGTCTGCCGCCCAGGACTTAGCTCTGCTATTAGCAGCACTTAGGAACCACTTGATATTTACAGAGCGCACCTAGGACTTTCAGCCCCAGACGGTGAGCAGAAGGCGGAGCAGAGTCTTGCTCTCCACGACACTTTCAAAGAGCAAGGGTGGTCTGAGGATAGTGTTTCTTTGATTTTGAGACATCCTTTGACTTTGAGACATCCGACAACGCTTGAAAGGAGGAAGTCATCAATGTGGGTGACAATTTGGATGGAATCCACTCTCCCGCCCCCACATTTCACCCAAAGTCTAGCAGCAAACCTCGATGCTCCAGCAGCCCTTCTGCCACTTCCCAGGTAATTTCTGTGAAATAGGGTGTGGGAGCTGAGCCCAGGACGTCATACCCACAAGGGAATGTGCTTTGTTCACAAGTACATACCAGATGCCGACATATAGGTGATCATCGGTCAAGTGTGGAAAGGAAGGAAGGGTAGAACATACCCAAATAGATTAGTGAGGGGAGTATTTTTAGGTGAAGTCTTTCTAGTTGATAATGTGAACAGGTTCTTGGATGTGGCATTTGCACGTTTTCCTCAGCTCAGCATCACATGGCGGGTATGAACAGGTACTAGGGCATGTCTAAGGGAATATGGTGGGGGGAGAGCCAAAACAAGGGAACAGGAAGACAACAACAGTGTTTTGCCACTCTGGGCAGCTGGTACTCAACTCTGTGTGGACCTCTGGGAGACTGCAGAGTACCCCCTGAGTCTCATCACCAAAAAGAGGGAAACACGAGGCTAAACCATCAGTTCTTGTCCTCACGCTGGAGAGCCACCCTGGGAAATGGACCTGGGGACATGTCTGGTCTATGAGAGTGTGCACACAGTTCCGCAGTAGAGAGACCCAGGAAGGTGACCGTGTGTTCAGGAGTTGTTTGACATGAACTCTGGGGTAGACAAAGGGCATTCGAGTGAGGTTCTGATCCCATCTGCCTCCTTTTATTCTAGCTGCAACATGGCATGTGAATGTAATATTAAAGTCTAATAGAATGTAATTTATTTTTAGCAAAAGACGATCCCGTTACAAATAGTGATGTGTCATGGGTTACTAAAGCCCGGATTTCCTTTGGCCACTTGTTTGGTCTGCTTTGGCTGCCGTAACAGCCTATACGAGAGCTGTGGGGACTACAGAGAGCAGAAATTAATCTCCTCACAGTCCTGGAGGCTAAGTCTGAGGTCAAGGTGTGAGCAGGGTTGGCTTCTTCTGGGGCTTATATGTGCCCATCTTCACCTGGCCTTACCCTGTCTGTGTCCTAATTTCCTGCTCTTCTAAGGATATTGGTCAGATTGGGTTAAGGGCCACCCTCATGACCTCATTTAGCCACTTCTTCAAAGACTCTATCTCTAACTAGGGTCCCATTTTGGGGTACTGGGGGACATAGGAATTTTGGAAAGACAGAGCCAGCCCATAACACTACTTAATGGACAGTAAAATGGCAAAGAGGGCACCGCCAAGTTATCTTTACTTATTAATCTTCTAGTCTGTATGCAGGAAACAATTTAGCAGACTCGGGGATTGTTATTCTCAGGAAGCCTTGCTTGGAAAATTGTTCCTTGCTGGCATTGGGAAACTTGGATTTGAAAAGGTTTCCACCGTCCCCCAGGATGGTAAAAATGGCTCCTGGTTTGTATAATGTAGTTTGTGCAGAAGGTCTGCTCTGCTTCTGAAAGTCAAGGATTTTTATACCCACTCGGCAGAAGTTGCCTACATGACCCATCTCAATAAGAACCCTGAGAGCACTGGTAGACACCATTTTGTGAATGTTGTCACAACTTGTTGCTGGAAGAAATAAGCATGTTCTGTGCGACTGCACTGGGAGATGACTTCAGTACTTGTGTCCATTTCTTCCACTCTTTGTCCTTTTGCTGATTTTTCTTTGCATACTGCTGCTATAATAAACCACAGTCGTAGGATATCAGTATTTGCCAGACTTGTGTATGCCGCGGGTGAATCACTGAACCAGAGGGTGGCCTTGGAGACCCTCACACACTTGTTTGTTTTGGTAGCTGGTTACGGGTATAGATGCCATCCAGTTAGGACTAGGGCTGAATCTGTGGCAGGGTTGATCGAATGGCACCAAGACTCTGAAAGACAGCCTGGGAGAGGAAAGGCTACAGGGCTGGCAGAGATGGAGCATGTGTAATGAAACTTGGAGGAACCTAAGAGCTGGAGATGGTCTTGGAGGCGAGGTGCCCATTCAACAGTACTCTGTGGTCTTCCTCTTCTTGGCTCTGCTGACCACCGAGTTGGTGTGGCCAAACCCTGGCTGCTGTGGTTGAGGAAAGAGATGAGAGACAGGTACATCAGCTTGTCTCTCATCTCTGTCCTTCCCATCTCCGGGCCAGAGAGGTTCCCCTTTCAGATGACTTGTGCACAGATGTTAATCCAGTCTCACCTCTATGATGTTCACTGCTGGCATCTGTTCTGAGTGGTCAGTGCCCGAATTAAGTATTGTGATGGTCACCCTGACCCTCTGGTGACCTCTCCTCGGCCACCAAGCAGCAAGGGCTGCCTTATCCAAGGTGTGAGGCATACAGTGAGGAAACCCCTCTGAGCTGGGTGATTCATGCTGTGCTTGATATATCAAAGCTGGGACATCAAGAAATTTGGACATCTTCCGTGGGGGCGTGTTATGGTTTGTGTCTAGATGTCCCCCCAAAGCCTCATGTGGTAAGAGATAGCTGGATCTAGAGTGTGTGATTACTAAACTGATCCATTGATCAGTTTGGCATTGTTCTGCTGGGATCAAGGATGTGAGCCTGAGATTGGGGGTGGGAGTGCGGGCCGCCCTGGGGGCAGGTAGCCTAGATAAAAGATACAGGAAGAAGCTAACTAGCTGCTTGTTTGCATTGCTTACTTGCATACATTCCTTGCATTTTCCTCACTTTACTGTGTGGCCGGCCGGCTGCCGGTCTGCCCCGCCAGCCCGCTCTGCTTCAGACCCAGAGGACTATAGACTGAAACCTCTGCAGACTGTGAGCTAATAAACCTTTCTTCCCTTAACTTTGGGTGTCAAGTATTCTGTCCCAACAACGAGAGAAAAGTAACTAAAACAGGGCAGTAGCTGGCTGCTGTCTTGCTACAGTCCTAATTTGTCTACCAGAAACTACATATCCCTCTGTTCTTTACTTCTGTGATAAACGTTGATCTTTCCACCAGCAAATGAATGCTGCAGGCCGGCTAGGACAGTGGGAGACACACAGAGATGCAAAAGAAAAAAACACCTTAATATTACAAAAAGGGACTCCGCAACATTGTACTGGGATGAGTTAAGCGTTGGGTCAGACAAGGGGATCCCAAAATGATGACATGCATCTACCTGGAGGAGAGGAGAGGATGGAAATAATGAGCGCACCAGGTAATCTGTGCTAGACTGGAGGTGTGTTCAGAGTCCACAGGGCTCAGAGGACACCATGTGCCCCTTGGCGGAGTGATGGCCACGGCAACCATAGCTTTAGCCAAGGTATTCACTGGGTGTGTGCTGAGCAACTTCATTTCCTCTTCCCGGTGACCCTGTGCCCCTGGTGCCATTCTCTCTCCCACTGTCCCTGGGAGGCACTCTGGGCGCAGCGTGCGTGGTTAGGTCCCGTCCGGGCACAGTGGGGCCGTGGATAGGGTGGACTATCGGAGTGGAGTGTCTTCATTCCTGCTCATTGAGGATGGCTTTGCAGCGGTGGCATTTGGTGTCTGCTACGCTCACCACTGAAACGTGTAAAACTAAGGCTCTATTAGGAGGCTTGTCGCAGATGAAGTTGTGAGGCTGCCGGTCAGGGCTTCTGCCTTCCTCCCAGGCTGCCTTTCTCAGCTGGACAGCTCTGTGGCGTGAAGGGCTGGGCTAGGCAGGGACCTCGGTTTCTCCTCGCCCTCACTTCCTGACGTGAGGCTGTGGACCATATTTTAAGGCTGTCTCCACCTCAATAGGACTGAAGGGTGGTGGGCAGCTCCGGGAGGGCCATCTGTGGCTTTGGAGATGTCTTGGCTGGATCATTGTTCTCCAGGAGCTGAACTTGCTGCAAGTTGCTGAGGAAAATACAGGCAGAGGAGTGGGGCAGTGAGGGGCGGGACAGAGGCAGTCCGGAAATGGTGCATTTTTCCAGTGAGTCACTTCTGTGGACAGCTGCAGCTGGAGCCTGTGGGGGAGCACCACGCAGAGAGAGCTGGGCTATTTATCATGGGAGGGCTGTTCCCAAGGGTGCTAATTCCATGGCACTTCCGGCCTGTTATTAGGCAGCCAAGCTGGTTCCAAGAGCCAGAGAAAACGCCAGGCAAGTCATGCCCAGCTGGGCTGGAAGCCAGGTGTGAGTGCCAGCAGAGGTCCAGGTGATGGAGCACAGGCAGGGCACACGGAGGGTGTGTGTGTGTGTGTGTGTGTGTGTAAGGGCGGAACTGCTCTGTGGCATTTTAAGGCCAGTGACTCAGGTCCCAGAAGCACAGTGAAAGCAAGACTGTGAACCCAACCCCAGGTCACGCCAGGATTGGAGGCGAAGCCAGTGGTCACTGTGGCTCGCCATCTGCCTGAGCTGTCCTGTCCCTGCTTCCCGGGTCCTGATGCTCACCCACTCCCAGACCCAGGACGAAGCCCGGGGTCCTGGCCTCGCCCTCAGCATGGTGTCCCGAAGGCTGGGCAGCAGTCCTAGCGACGAGGGTGCTGCTGCCTTGACACTAGCATCCTACTTCAGCTGCAGAGCGCGGGGGTTAACTAGGGTTGCTCGCCATGCAGGCAGGCAGCAGGCAGGCAGTGGCTGTCAGCACCATTGAGACTGTCATCCACACTTCTGAGTGCATGGGACCACACTGGCCTCCTCCGTTCTCTGTGAGTTCTGTTCATCCCACAAGATGTGTCTGCAGAATGCTCACACGTGGCAAGCTTGGCTTCCCTGAGTCCAGCGGAGCCCTGGGTTCGTGGTGAGGCACAGATAAAAGCCCACCTCCCTGGTGTTAATACTCATTTGATTACCTATTCAGAAACTAGCGTGCTGTATTCAAAAGGAATCTGTGGGTTTAGAAAAATCTGAGTCCCAAGTCCTCGGCTTGCTGATTGCCGATTGTGTGAAACTGAACAATGTTCTAAATTAAAATTGCTGTGTGGGGGCCCGGGGGCTGCTGTGTGTTTCTGTGACGGGTGTAGCCTGTTGTAGATTTCACACTGCAGTCGTATTGTGAGTGATTTCACGAGAGGTGTTCAGCAAACGGCCTGGCTCTTGGGACCAAGGAAAACCTGTGCATGAAGCTGTGAAGCGCTTGCAAATGCCAAGGTGTTGACAACTAAAAACTAGAGTAAGACAAATTTTAAGTGATAGCTTTTTAAAAAATCTTTTAAAAAGTATTGTTTTATGTTAGCTATTTTAAAAAGCACATTGGTTACTCATATGTATAATCCATCCCCAAACCCTTGTGTATTTTAAGGCAAATTTAATCTTTTTATTTCATATTTGATTTAGTCAGTGTTGTTGCTAAAAACCTCTTTGATGCTTAGTAAGTCTTCCTAATCCTGAGCACTCAGTGCTGAATCCCCCACCAGCTGGAGCTTGACCCACAGCCTTTGCTCTGGGCTACATCCCAGCCTTTTCTTTTTTATTTTTGAGACAGGACCTTGCTAAGTTGCCCATGCTGAGCTTGAACTTGCAACCCTCCCACCACAAGCTCCCAGAGTGCTGGGGTTGCAGGCATGTGCCACCATCTCCGGCTTGACTACTTTCTCTTCAGTGCAGAGCATTGCCATTTTACAAGACAGTGCTGCCTGTCAGAGCTGTCTGTGGTCATGGAGACATTTTTGCTCTGTGCCGATCATCCAGCCAGCACCTACACTTATTTATCGTACGAAATGTGGCAGGTAGTTGAGGAAGTGAATTTTACATTTTATTCAATTTTGATTTAAATAGCCACATGTAGCCATTGGGTACTATGATGATGTGGTGTCTCCTTACACCAGAACCGTCCATGACTTCTAACCCTTCTGTATTAGTTACCCTTCTAGAGCCAATGGTTTGCAAGAGAGCAGATTTAATACAGGACATTTACAAGTTACAACATTCACCCATAAACCAAATGCAGGAAGAGTGCCAAATGTTCTTCTATGCACTGGAGACCTGAAAGATCCAAGCCCGTGACACTGTCCCATGTATGTCTGTATCTGCAGATGACAGCTGAAGAAATCCTTACTGGAGCCAGGACATGATGCTGGCAGCAGAGATGAAGGCCAGAGCTCCCCTGAAGCAACAGCAGCCATCCTTGATGACAGCAAGGCCCTGAGCTCCTTCTTTGATGAGAACAGCCGAGTTCCCTTCGGGAGAACCAGCCACAGCAGAGCTTCTCCTGGGAAACAGCCAGCCACTATCTTCTGCTCCTGTTCTCCTTTATGTTGTATTGGCAATAACCTTCAGGTGGGTCCTCTATGCCTAGAACCCACCAACTCTGTCCAGCTGGGCGTTCTAGCTCAAATTGACCATGTCAGTCCACCACATCTATTGAAATCGTACTGCAGCCTGCTTAGAGGCACAGGGGCCCTACCTCAGGGCAGCGTACAACTTTGCTTTGGCAATAAAACTATTTACTATTTCATTTTTGTAAATAACGTGTTCTAGAAAGGCCCTATGTAAGGAGAGAATGTTTCTATCAAATCAAATTTCTTTCATTTAATTCCATTGTAATTTGATGTAGTGGTGCTTCAGAAAGATCTTTGATTTCAACATGCAGTAGATCTGACCAATGGGGTCGAGAACATTAACATTTGCTTTAAAAAGATTTTTGGTGGGGCTGGGGATTTAGCTTAGTGGTCAGAGTGCTTGCCTTGTAAGCACAAGGCCCTGAGTTCAATCCCCAGCACCAAAAAAGAAAGAAAGAAGCTTTTGGTCCCTATCAACATCTCGTATCTTTATATCTTGTTTTCTGACTTATACTCACCCAAGGAAGCTCAGTCGGGTGGATTCTCTGTTAGATGGGTTTCTTCCTCAGAACCTGCGCTGCCCTGCGCCGTGGAGTCCACACTAAGTCCTGCATCTGTTCTTGCTCCAAGACCGGAGGTGGAGCACAATGGTGTGTACAGCGGGCCTCCTTATTCTCTGGGGATGTGTTCCAAGACCCCCAGGGGATCCTGAAACCGTGGGTATTACCAAGCCCTATATATTCTTTGTATTTTCTTACACATATTTATGATAGTGTGTACTTCATAGATTAAGCACAGTAAAAAATAACAACAATTTATAGTAGAACAACCAAACAATATGCTGTAATGAAAGTTAGCTCCTTGTAGCTGGTAAGTAAAATAAGGGTCACTTGGGTACAAGCCCTGCCATACACCACAGATCTGATAACTGAGCTGGCTCTTAAGTAGCGAAAAGGTGGGTAGCATATACAACATGGATGCACTGGAAAAAGGGGTGCCTTACATCCCAGACAAGAGGAACCGAAACAGCAAAGATGTCATCACACTACTCACAATTGTGTGCAATTTAAGATGTATCAATTGCTTATTTATGTACTCTTCCATTTACTGCTTTCAGACCACGGATGACTGAGGGTAACTGAAACTGTAGAAAGTGAGACCTTGGATGAGAGGGGCTGAGGAATTCCCTACAGACACCAACCCAACTCACAGCTGCTCTGCTGAGTCTGCCTTTCCCTCTCCGTGGGGCTGGAGGTCAGAAGGGTTCAAGAGGAACGCGGTGGGCATAACCCACTCCTGAGGGTGGGATGGCCTCGTGGGGCTGCCTTGCCCGGCACAAGAATGTGTGGGAAGAAACAAATGCGATCCAGGTGCTGCCTCCATGCAGGAGTCTGCAATCAGGGTTCCTCTTCCCGTGACAGGAACTGGAGGAGGGAAAAAGTGACAAGAAACCACTCACGGTGGAAGTTTCTGGTGTGATACTATCAATCTGAGAAATGGTGATCACTTACCAAATAGAAAGCAACAGATCTTCCTAGTTAGGGTGCTAGAGTCTGTGATGTACTCCTGGCCCAGATTCCCACAGGGGCCACAGACAAGGCCTTTGGAGGAGGCAGGTGGGAGGAACATGATGGCCTCCATGTTCTCTGACCTTCCCTGAGGCTCCCAGCTGCTAATCTTTCAAGTGCCACCTTTAGGGGAGCTTCCTTTCCCCAAGAGAGCAAAATGAGTAATTCTTATCCCACATTCTTTGGTTGGGCTTTTATGAATACGTTGTTTAAAGTCTCGCTTACACGCCGAAACAAATCACTTCAAAATTCTCTGGGGTACTATAAAATCCCCAAATATGTGTTTCTTGCAGCCTTCCAAGTGGCATTAAATAGGCCTATTTTTCAAAAAGCATTCCCCGCGGCCCCCTCCTCACACCATGGTGCTTAGTTACCTGGTGTTTTTGGGGTGTCCAGCTTTGGTCTGGTGCTATCAGAATCTGCCTGATCCTTGAATGAATAGCACCCTGGACGTATCTTAGGAAGAGAATTTAGCTAAGAGTTGAAAATTCACTGTTGTAAATATCCAGAAGGCCCTTATTGTTTCAAAACAGGTTTTGTGGTGTGTAGAACATGTGTTTCCGTCAGCTGCTCAATATTTATTTTAACATATTAAATGACTTCAGAAATATTCACTGCACGGAAACCTTTCTAGGTTTGAGTGGATAAATTTACAAGCCAAATTAAAGCTATAAATTACATTTACATAATTCATTTTCCACTAACCAGAATTTATTTGGCCTGCATCTCTGCTAATATGTATGTTTAAGGAAAGCGCACCACCTTTCTTGCTGCCCACAGAGTTGATTTCATCCAAGTGGCATTTAGAAGGCACCTCTGTGTTTCTTGGTCACCGGATGCCCCCCTCCACCACCCCACATCCGAATTTGACAATTAAACAACACACGTGTGTGTGGTCCTAGGCAAGGAGAGAAACCTGCTAAACAAACCCCAGGCCTCCATTATGTTTGCTTCCAGGAACATTCTGTGATGTCCTTACAAATCATCTATTACTTGCATTGTGCTAGTTTTGAGTAAACCCGGCAAGAAGGTAAGAGATGAGCAAACGAGGCTGGAGGGCATGCAGAAACTTTGCAACTGGAGCTTAGACCTCGAGGGATTCAAAACAGCGAGGAAGGCAGAATGAAGCAAGAGCATAGCCAGTTAGGCCACAGGGACCTGAGGGACTGGGTCTCCTCTCCCTTCACATTCACATTTATTTTCACAGATGAGCATGAGGGCCATCAGTACATCCGCTGCTGCAATTTCAGGTTTAGAATGTTTCGAACAATACGCTTCAAATCATGCCAATAACGAGGGGCCCTTCATGATTAAGTGTTACGCCTCACGATGTGCCTGGCAGAATGGGGACATCGGTCACCTCGCGAGGCTTGGCTTTGTGCGGCTGGCGTGGAAACAGGCATTGTTTGCCTCACTTTCTATTCTTTTCTTCAGTATCCTATTAAACTCCTTTGTTGAGAGACCCAGCTGCTTGTTTTCTCTCAAGATAATGACTGCAAAATGCGCTTTAAAAAAATCATGGGGCACATTATTTCTGGAAAGTGTGTCCGCTGGTTCCTTCTGCTGTCGTCAGACTGATGGTGACTTTCAGTAATCCCGTGGAAATGACATTCATTTGAACATAGACACCAAATATGCGGCTTCCCTACATCGCCACAGAACCCGCGGACCTCCCCCGCCCTCTTTTGCTTAATGGGAAAGATTATTCTTTCTGCCTGCCCTGATGTTACTTTTTAAATTGAGGTCTGATTTGTCTACAGTAAGATGTGCATATTTTATGTATGTGGTTTGTTGAGTTTAGCCACCTCAGTTAGGATGTAGAATGTCTCCGTCATCCTAGAGTGTCCGCGTCCTTCATCCTACTATGTCCCTGTCCACGAAAGCAGCCACTGTTTGGGTTCCTGACGCTGGAAGTCAGTTTGTCTGCTTCCGTACTTTACATCCGTGGAATCCTAGAGCATGTGTTCTTTTCGGTTTTGCTGCTTTCACTCTGCATAGTGCTCTTGAAATTCATTCATGCTGCTGCCCGTGTCAACTTTGTTTCTTTTTATTACTGAGACAGAATCCACTGTAGGATGTACTACCATTTATCTAGTTCCTGAACATGTTGATTGGTTCCAGTTTTGGCAGTTTCGAATAAAGTCGGTGTGAATGTTTATATATAAGATTTTGTGCAAATATTTGTTTTTATTTTCTTGGGTAAGTACTGAAGTCTGCATTGCTAGATTGTATCATAGGTGTCTGTTTTGCTTTGTAAGAAACTGTCGAAGAATTGTCCAAAGTGGTTGTATCTTTTTTTCTTTTGGTGAAAAAAATCTGAAACATGGATGAGCTAAAGATTGAATTTAATCTCTGATGACTCAGGCCATGAGGTTTAGGAGGGGAAGAAAATAAGGTGTGCTCTGTCCTGCTTTTAGACTTGACAGCACTCATGTTTCTTGGGACAAAGACTAGGACCTCTTCAAATTGCTAATGTTTTGCTGGACAAATGCTAGGGCCTTTTTCACACGTGAGCGGCCCACATATCTGCCAAATAGTCAAAAGTTAATAGATTTATGACTAAATACCAAGTTTACCTTGGCATTACTGAATTAAACACATACACACACGCCGCAAGGCAGGAAAGGAAGTGAGCTGGCAGGTGAGCAGGGCACCTCTCCTTTGGGAGCAGATTATCATAATCAGCAGAACCCCACTTTAGGCTCAGAGTCTCTGGCCTCTTAATTTTGATCACAGATGCCAGGTTCCATCTCTACTTTCAGCTTTGCAAATAGGTATCCAACGTGTGTAAAAACAAAGGAAGAACCGAATAAACTGAAATTCTCCATTCATCTCTATTACTATGTCACCTCCCCCAGTTTATCATTCACACTGGTGTATCAGATTATTCTAAGTATATGAATAAGTTGAATTAAGAATATTTAAGCAGATATTTATTAACATCACTAAAAAAAGAAGCTCCAACTTAACAAGAAGAAAAACCTCAACCCAATTAAAAAATGGGCAAAAGACCTAAACAGATATCTCACCAAAAAAGACAAACAGATGGCAAACAAGTATATGAAAAGCTGCTGGATATCCTACATCATCAGAGAGTCACAAATTAAAACAATAATGAGGCACCATCGCACACCCGACTGACGGGTAAAAACCCCAGTCTCTGGCCACACCAGATGCTGATGAGGCCTCAAGCAGCCAGGATGCCCAAACCTTACTGCTGGCGCTCGGGTTGCTGCCTCCAAAATTTATACTCTATTCTTACCACAAGAGCTAGCAATCACACTCCCTGGAATTTACCTAAATAAGTTGAAAATGATGTTCACCCAAACACTTGCATGAGGACATTTATAGCAGATTTACTCATAATTGTCAAAATTTGGAAGCCACCCAAATAGCCTGTGGTAGGGGAATGTGTAAACAAACTCCAGTACTTCTCTATCATATACTATTACTTAGGCCAAAATAATGAGCAATGAAGTCATGAAAAGATGCGAAGAAATTTTGGATGTGTAGTACAGAGCTAAAGAAGCCAGTCTGATGAGGGGGACATTGACCTGCCACACTCTGAAAAGGCAAACTGTGGAGACAGGAGGATCGGTGGTTGCCAGGGGCTGGAGAGAGGGATGGATGAGCAGATGCAGCACACAGGATATTTAGGGCAGCGACACGATTCTACACAATGCTATGCGGATGCATTGCATTGCACATCTGGATGTGTAACAGCAGGACTCAATGCAGACTGTAAGCTGTCGACTTTAGGTGATAATGATGTGGTAATGAAGGTTCATGGACTACAACAAATGTGCCACTGTTGGTAGTGGGGAAGGCTGTGCATGTATGCGGGAGAGTTGTGAACTCCATTCTGCTCATCCATTTTGCTGTGAATCTAAAATTGTTCTAATAAACAAAGTCTATATTTTAAAACACTAATGTTGATTGTTTTATCTGTAACTGCTCCTAATTCGTAACTACTAAGGAACAGCAACCATCAAGAGCAAGCTATCAGGAAAGATGCACAAAATAAACATTGGAACTTCAGAAAAGATACTGGTTATTAATGTAAGACCCGAAGACCGGTCCCAAGTACTCATTAGGATTGGTTGTTGGGGGAGTTCCAAGTACAAAGCTTGGGGAGCACAGGGCAGAAGTAGCCACATATGCATCTCAGGTTGTGAATACATAATGTAAGAATGGTTTATTTTTAAAATTGTCTTCAAGGTTGGTGAAATGCTCATGTTGCTCTTTCTTATAGGTCTCAATCTTTGCTGGCGAGTTGCACAGCCTTATGGCTTGGATCTCAAACGCCCCCCAAAGGCCCATGTAGAAATGCTTGGTTATTGGCCTGTGGTGCTATTTCCAAGTGTTGAAGCCCTTAGGAGGTGGGGCCTGGTGGGAGGAAGTTAGGCCACTGGGATGTGTGCTTGAAGTGGGTATTGCAACATGAGCCTCTTCTTGCCTTCTGCTTCCTGGCTGCCAAGGTGATCAGCCTCTTATACCACACACTCCTGCCATGATGGACTGTGCCGTGCGACCACAAAGCAAGGCAACAGGGCCCAGTGACCATGGACTGAAGCCACTAAAGCTGTGAGCCCAAATAAATCCTCCCTCCTGTAAGACGATTACCTGGGACATGTGGTCATGGTGATGGACAGCTGACTAACATACGCATGGCCAGGGTATCATGGGCAGCCTCTTACACTCAGTGCTCTCTACAATGCCTGCTGCCCCAGCCTGCCTGCTACCTATGCAGATGTAGCTCCTCTGTCTCTTCATGAAGTCCTAGGCCTCGGAATTCAGGGGAGGCAGGGCGCCTCCTCATCTCACTTGCTGCATGGCTAAAGTGTTTCCAGTTGGTAAACAGAACTGCCTAGAAACAAGGGAGGGAAGGAAATGGGAGCAAGGATAAAAGAAAGGGAGAGAAGGGAGGGAAGAATAGAGAGGGGTTGAGGTCGCCAGGGGGCAAATGCCAACGCAGGAATTTGGGGCTGAGGTAGGCGCACAAGAAGTGAACCTCCAAGCCTGGCCTGCGTTGGACAGATGTCTGGTCGTGAAGATATCTGACTTAGCTGGAAAGTGCAGCAACAGCTTTCACAAATAGGCCGCCCAATTGCGTCCAGGGTAACTTTCCTCTTCCCAGGACCAGCCTCTGAACGTCAACACAATGTCAGATTGGAACACATTTATTTGCTTTAAAATTGTAAATGAGAAAAGCATCTGTCTGTTTCCGAGAGTGGGTTTTGACTGGATACAGTGCCACTATTTTAAGCTTCCAAAGTGCAATTTTCCTTCTTACAGGCTGTCTGTCCTGTTACTTTGGGAAAATCAGCACTGAGGGTCTTCAGTAAGGAAGCAGGAACTCCTGCTTCATCCCGTGGAGGATGCAAGTATGAGGACTCGACCTGAAGGCCCAGGTGCAGGTCCCTGAGGTTAGACGTCTGGAGTGAGGGGTGGCCATGCTAACGCAGCGAATGTTTTATCTCGATTTTATTAGCACACGTTTGCAGTTCATGCAGTTTACAATCATCTTGGGGAGTGGCTGCATGTACATACCACAGCTTGTTTCTTTTTTTAATGCCTTCCCCATCTTCCCCCCTCCTCCAGTTCCCCTAGCCCCCTTTTCATTCTTGATGTTTTAATCTTAGCTCATGTTATGAAATGTAATATTTATAGTTATTGAGGTTATGAGGTTCTTGTATATGGCATATCTTTATTCTACTTATTTCCCCTTCCCTCCTCCTCACCCCTTCTACTTTTTCCCTGGGACCCCTTCCCTATTGCCAGAGAGCCACCTCCTTGTTCCCTTCTATCCATCCTTTATTATTCTCCTTGTTTGTACACTGCCTCACCCAGATGAGAGATACCAGATGGTATTTAAACTTGTGTGACTGGATTATTTCACTCAACGTTATATCTATTTTTCAGGCGTGTCCATTTTCCAACAAATGTCTTAAATGTCTCCTTCTTTATAGCTGAGCAGTATTCCATTATATATAGATACCACATTTTCTTTATCCAGTTACCTGTTAATAGATATACAGGCTGTTTCCAGGATTTAGCTATTACGAATAGTGCTGCTGTAGACGTTGGCATGCATGTGACATTGTAGTATGATGTCTTAAGCTCTTTGGGGAAGATGCCTAGCCGGGGGATAGTTGGTTTGTATGGAATTTCTAATTTCAGTTCTTTGAGAAACCTGATTTCCACACTGGTTGTATTAGTTTACATTCCCACCAACAATGAAGGAAGCTTCCTTTTTGACCACAGACTTGCTAGTATTTGTTATTGTTTGATTTCTTAATGATTGCCATTCCTTCTGGAGTAAGATGGAATCCTGGCATTGTTTTAATTTGCATTTCTTTAATAGCCAGAGATGTTGAACATTGTTTCATGTATTTGTTGACCATTTGTATTTCTTCCTCCGTGAAATGTCTGTTCATTTCTCTTGCACATTTCTTAACTGGATCTTTAATTTTAGGTGGTTTAATTTTTTGAGTTCTTCATATATTTTAGATATTAGTCCTCTGTCTGAAGAGCAGCTGGCAAAAATTTTTTCCCATTCTGTAGGTTTTCTCTTCACTACTGATTTATTCTTTAGCTGTACAGAAGTTTTTCACCTGATATTATCTGATATTATTTGATTCTTGCTGTTATTTCTTATGCAATGGAAGTTCTGTTTAGAAAATTCTTTCCGACACCTATGTCTTCAAGTGTTTTACCTATTTTATCTTCCAGTAGGTTTAATGTTTCTGTTTTAATGTTTAGAACTTTTATCCATTTTATTTTTAATTTAGTATATGGTGAAAGATAAGGGTTTCAATCTTCTGCACAGAGATAACCAGTTTTCCCAGCATCGCTTGTTGAATAAGCTATTTTTCCTCCAACATACACCTTTGTCAAAGATCAAATAGTTGAATGTGTCCAGGGAAGTTTCTGTATCCTTAATTCTTTTCTATTGATTCATGTTGTAGTTACTTTTCTCTTATTGCTGAGACAAAATACTCAACCCCAAAGTTAGGGGAAGAAAGTTTTACTTAGTTCACAATCTGTAGAGGTTTTATTTGCCTTCTTTATATGTTGGTGCATCATTTGTTTTTCTTTTCTTAATGTTTTTGTTGCTGTTTATCCATTGAACTCACAGTTTCCTTCGTGTTTTAAACTGGTTATTTCATTATTTTTGTTGAGACTATTCTTAAGTATTTTCTCAACAGCTGGTTTAGTACTCTTGTCTCTTTTGAACTGTTCTTTTTCATGTAAATGGAGTATTTCTCTGTCTATTTTGAAGGATAGCGTTGCTGTCCAGATTGACTTTAATCTGGTTTGGAAGTTATTTGCTCCTAGGGCTTGAAGTACTTCACTCCAAGCTCTTCTGCACTTTAGTTTTGTGTCAAGAAATCTGCTGTTATTCTAACTGGTTTATATGTGAGTTTTAATTTTTGTGTAGCTATTTTTAGAATTCTGGATTTTTTGCTGGGTATCTGGTAGTTTAGTAAGGGTATGCCTTGGGGAGCTTCTTTTTTCATCATAGTTGCTTGGTTTTCTATGAGCATTGCTTACTTGCATTTTAAACACTTTTCTTATATTTGGGAAATTTTCTTCTATGATTTCTATAAGCATGTTGCTAAATCCATCTGTGCACTCTTCTAGTTTTTCTCTTACTCCAAGAAGCCTTAGGTTGGTGTTCTTATTGTCATCTAGTAGCTGCTGGAAAACCTTCTCTGTTCTCTTGTTTTCTTATTGGCTTCTTTGAGCTCTTCATTATAATTCACTACTTTGTCCTCAGTGTCAGACATTCTGTCTTTATATTGGTCATTTCTGCAGTTTATGAATTCTATACGGTTTTTAATTTTGTGTATTTCTGTTTGATATCTTTTTGAGGATTCCATATCCTATTGAACCTGTCATTCACATTTTGAACTGTTTTGCTTAGCCTATCCAGTTTTTTACCTATTTCCTCAAAATTCACTGTGGACATACTGAGTGAAATTGCTGTGAAATTTTGTTCATTTTCTCTTTGAACTCATGTATTTTCTTCATCCCTTCTATGAACTTTCATAGATTTCTGCTACCTGGTATTTGTTTTCCTATACTCTTCTCTCTTTCTCTTCCTTTTTTTGGGGGTACTTCAGGTTGAAGACTAGAGAAGTGAGGATAGTTTGTAGTTTATATGGAGATTTTTTTTGAGGATGATGCCTTCCTGTGAATATCTTTCAGCTTTTTATATCTAGTACTAGTATTTACTCCTGTTGTTATTTACTTGAAGTGATTTGGACTCTGTGCCTATGTTTTGCCAAAATAATTACTTCTGATTATAACAGCATGCCAATCTTACAGCACTTCTAGATGATAGTCCTCACAGTTACACTTCCCCCCTTTGTCTATCCTCTATGCACACTATGACAGTTTATTACTTGTGGTTGTTCTGCAGTGAGGTAGGTGAGGTGGGATTAGGTGAATAGGAGAATAGGAGATAGCAGTATAAGGAGTGTTAGCCACTAAGGAGGAGTTTTGAGGAGGGAAATAGTGGTAGATGAGAAGAAAAGTTCGATGTTAGGTCTAACTCTATTGGGATATTTTTAGTTGAGTTGAAGAGTTAGTATTGAGTGTTATCAGAGGCTATTTCTGAGGGCAAGGGAGAGATAAGGGAGGAAGGAGCTTAACTTTGTGATTGATGAAATCTGTATGGTCATCAGGACCTGCTGATAGGGAGGACAATAAGCTAGGTAAGATATGAAAAACAGCCAAAGGCTTATGATGGGAGGAGCATGGGTGAATACTAGAGAAGATGGAAGTGACTGCAAGGGAGCTAAGTATGGGAAATTTAAAAACTTGGGGGGAGGAGTTCATGTGTTTGGAAAAATAGTAAACAGATATGTTAATATCATTGTTTCAGCGGTTTGAGGTGAAGAAACTAGATAGGTAGCTGAGATGGGGGAGAGAACCTCGCCACTTATTAAATCAGAGCCAATGAGAGAACACGTACACAAAAGTAGCCACCTAATAAATACAAGAAACCATTAAAGAGCACAACATAATCCCACGTTACTAAATAAATCAAGAAACATACAAAACCTTAAGCTTACAATATGTCTAATGGGAACAGATTAAATATTCCAATGCAACATTGCATAAGTGATTCCCAAGTAGCTTCTTTACCAGAGAGTCTGAGTGTACAACCCCAAGCTTGATCCTTCCACCAGAATGCTAAAGCTACCTCAGACTCAGGACTTCTCTCTGCCAGCTTGCAGATATTCTTGCAAAGTCTGATCCAGGCTAAGGATGGGTCGGAAAGTCTGATCCAGGCTTGGGTTGGGAATTCTTGCTGTCTCTCCCTGGGTGAGATGGTGGAATTGGCAGACATGTTCACTGGCACAATATTGTCCACTGAGTTAGGATTATTTGTATGGAATCAAATCAGCTATAGTAGTAATGGGCTAATCGATTACGGTGGTATCTATCAGGGATTGTTATGAAATAACCTACCATAAGACCTTGCTTGGGGAGGGTCTCCCTTCAGCCTAGAGAAGAAATCCACAGTTACAGGGTAAGTATCATGAGAGCCCAAGTATCAACCCACAGTTAATAAGCACTAAATGCAATGGCAATGTCTCCTCTAGTGGTGGAAATAGGACTCCATGGTGTTTTTATAGACTCAAGTATCTGAAGCCCAGGGGGTTGGAGGCTGGGTAATGCCAAAGTGGGGAAAGAGAAGAAAAGAAAGTTTGTTTTTTTATTTTAAATCTTCTGCTATGAAGTATGGGAAGGAGAAAATAGAAGGAGGCAAAGGATCCTAATGATTTTAAAGATGTGCTGTAGATTTAGAAGGGAGTCATAGGGAACACTGGGTACAAATTTGGTAGTGAGAAATTGCGATGGGAAAAGATTCTATGACTGATATAAATATAGGAGTAAAAGTTAAAGAGTGACAAGTGAAAAGGGGACGAAGCAAGAGAAAAAATTGAGGAAAAATAAGAATCGAGAGAAAAAGGTCTGGCAAAAAGATATGCAAAAAGATAGGAGGGATGTAAAGGGATAGGGGAGAATTCCCTTACCCTCTATAACCTACATTGGAAAAAAGGCAAGAAGTAGAGATGCACAAATACACAAATAGATACACTCATAGAAGAAAAGAGCAGAAAATACTAGAACAGAAATGGGAGGTAAAATGAACCAAAGGAGGAAGACAGCAGCAAGAGACGTGAAAAATGAAACAAAAATATTTTAAAAAAACACAATAAAGTAAAAAATAATAAGAGAAAACTTTCTGTTTTTTCGAATGCATGGCTCTTTTCCTCAGCCTAGGATTAAGGAGTCAAGCTCTAGCTAGGAGGTTTACTCTGTTTATGCTGGAAGTCTAAGGTGGGCCCTGCTCCCAGGACTGTGCTGTATGCAGGCATCGGGCTGTAGTGAGAACGCAGCACCAACGTGACCGTCCAGTCCTTGTGACTCAGGCCGAACCTGGCCTCTGACCACAGAAGCCGGGTCCGTGTTCTCCAGCTCCAGCCCCCTAGCAGGGGACCCTCCAGCCTGCTCTCCAATCGCTGGCTGTCTCCCTGGGCTATTCTTCCCTCACCCACTTTGGGAACTTGACAGTGTGGACTGTGGCTTGCAGCTAAGAGCTGCTCTGGGGCCCAGGTTTAGACACTCGGTCCTTCCCTACAATGGCGACCTGCCAGCTCCCATCCCACTACTGTGATGGAGGGCGCTGGACTGAGGTCCCTCACCAACCATTGACTGTGGAAGGCTGCTCTGGAAGTGGTGGCCTCATTGTCCACACTACTGTTTCGGCTGCTGTTGACTCTTTCAACCCCAGTGCAGTTCTGCGGTATTCTGGTTCTCTGATTCCTCGTGAACCAAAAGTTCCACCTCACCCTGTCTTCTGGCTGGCTGCCAGCCAGCTTCTGCTTGCAGCACCACTGTCTGCAGGGATCTTCCTTTCTCCTCTGTGATGGGATTTCTTAAGCCACTTAAAACATTTTTCATCTCCTTTGTCCAGGAGTTACCGTTCTGGTACCTCGGTAGCTTCCTCTCACTTTCATTCCTCTGTAAGATACTGTTCTCCAGAGACTAAGAATTTTGTCCTGGAGCTGTTGGTACTCACTGCTCCACCGTTCTTCTTTCTCCTACCTATGGACATTTTGAAGTGAGCTCTAGTATCAGGGAACAGTGCTTTTATTTGCAAGAATCCCAACATCTCCTTGCTTCTTGCACGTTCCTGGGAGGTGTGGGTGTCAGTGTTCAGGCTGCCGCTCATGACTGCCATGAGCCGAGATAGCCTGAGTCAGTTTACGCTGGAGTAAAGGCTGCTAAGAACTGTTTTTGGTCACACCAGGCCTAGATCTCAGAATGATGTTACAGAGGGCTGGACAGAATCCTCTGGGGATAATGTCCTGTGAAGGACACTGCCGTTGTCAGTCAGCTTTGGAAGGACGCAAGGCCCAGCAGCAGAAAGTTTTCAGGGGTGTCTCAGGCTGGAATAAGGTGAGGTGAGGGATTCTCCTTTCCTGTTGGTGCCTTTGGCTCTAGATGGAAAAGCAACTTTAGGATGTCTCCCGCAGGGACTGGAAGCAGTACTGCCTACTAATGCAGGTAAAGAGGGGGAAGGTAACAGACCTGCAAGAGCGTCTATCTGGGAACCCTGGAGAACTCTGTCTGCTATATAGCTTTCCTCTTTGTTGTTAAACTTCCTGTGCATGAGCTCCAAATCTCCTTTTAAATATTGTGGGTTGCCTTTGTATTCGTGGACAAAAAATCTGGGAGAGGGTTCCTGTGGGGGCAGAATGGGACAGTGGAATATAGCAGGTGGAAAGAGGCAGGCCCAGGAACCCCAGTGAGCTACCACCTGCTGCCAGGCCCTTCCCCATGGCTGCTGGGGAAGCCACACCAGGGTCTGTGAACCACTTCTGCCCAATCCCAGAAATGCTGGTGAAGAGGAAGCTGGAAGAAGCAAGAAGAACTTCCTGTGGTGAAGTAGGTGGGAAATTTAAGGCACCGTAAATTTTGCATCATAAAGAAATGTGACTTTGTCATGCTGTTTAACATTAGTGAGGCCTGTATCGTATAAGCAACCAAGACTTGGCTGCTGTGGTTCACTCTTGCTCATTTTGATGTGGGAGGGATGGGAACGAGGCCATGTTCTGCTTGAAAATTGGGAGTAAACTATGATGCAGAAGAACATTCTGCTTCCATTCTGTAAAATTAGAGACACAATGTAACACTCCACAGCTAATTAGCTACAAAACATTGACATCAGTGTTCATGCTCGGAATCTCAATACAGGCCGCTCCACTTGTGCTTTCACGCTGCTCTGCCGATGACCGAAAACCTTAGCAAATAGGGCGGCAGGTGTTCCTGCACCCGACTGCAGCACGGCATCTGCTCAGATCATTTGTCTCCTCTCAGCCATTCGGCAGCTAAACCCCACATCTGCCCTCACATCTGGGGGCTAGCTTGTCGCCTGCTCAACTACCCAGAGCAACACTGACCAGTTTCCTGTACTAAGTTGGTATTCAAAGGAGGGAGAGCTGACAAATTGTGTCCACGTACTTCCTCATGAGGTAAATATTAATTTTACCCGTAGCCAACCTAGGAGTGGTTGTTTCGGGCTGGTAGGAGTGACTCATGCATTTTTTTATTTACTCACTTCTATATGCTAATTTTGAAAACGAAGAGAGTGTGGTGGCACACACCTGTAATGCCAGCACTCTGAGAGGCTAAGGCAGGAGGAGCGAAAGTTTGAGTCCAGTCTGGGCAATTTAACAGACTTAGTGAGACCTTGTCTCAAAAATAAAAAATAAAGAAAGGATTGGAGATGTAGCCCACTGTGAAGGCCTGGGTTATTCAATCCCCAGTACTGTGAAAACAAACAAACCAAAACACAAACAAAAAACAACCCCACCCCATTACTTATATGCTAACAGTATTTAAAAATTTAAGACTATCCATTTAGGAAATTCTAATCATGTTTTACTTTCTTAGTTCTCCATGCTATTCTTAACACTGTGGAAAGAAATGATTGGAAGGCGTGGTCCCTGATCTGTACGACGGAAACCATCGGTTCTTTCTCTGGCTACATGTATGATCCCTACATACACAAGCCATTTCCCATTGAGAGGTGCGATCTTTTCCCCTTGTTATTGAATCTAGCCTGACATTGACTTGCTCTTGACCAATAGAACATGGTGGAAGGGACGCCACCTACCATCCAAATCATAAGAAGCCATGAGCTGTTGTTGGGTCTTTTGGAGTAATCTGCTATGGGGGAGTCCATGGACCATGTAACAGCCCAGCTATCTGGAGACCACCATTTTCTCAGCGAGCCCAGTCTAGGCATGAGGAGAAGCTAAAGATAGATGCTCAGCAGCTCCCAGTCCTCCCAGCTCAGGCACCCAACATGTGAGTGAAGAAACCTGCGAAGGACTCAAGTTTTAGCTGCGGTCTCCCTGTAGTCAAATGAGGGACCCACCCAAGAAGCACCCGGCTCAATTCATCAACTCCCAGCACCACGAGAAGTAATAGCACATGGCCATGTTACTTCATGCAACAGTGAATCACTGGGACAGCTTAACTGAAATAAACGTTATGGATTATAGCTTATATTTTAGTTAAAATTCTCATTCTTCTGTTGATTTTCATGATAAAGGAGGCTAGCTTGAAGAAATACCATGATTTATATTTTAGAATGGTATTTGGCTGAGGGCACTGAACTCATTGGTTCTATGCTTGGAATAGATTCATATTTGGCACATATAAATAGAACAATTGAAGAAAACGGGCTGGGGGTATATCCCAGTGGTAGCCTGCTTGTCTAGCATGGAAGAAGCTCTGGGTTCCATCCCCAGCACTGAAAGAAGAAAGCACCTCATGTTTATAAGGAGCTGCTGGTATGTGAAGGAGTGTGTAAAGGTGCCCCAAAGTGTCTCCTCCCACCAGCCTGAAATCCCACTCTTTCGTCCACTTTCACCACATCTCACCCTGGAAGGGCACTGCTGGAGCCCCCAGACACCCAGAACACCAGAGCTAGGCAGTCTGAGCTCGGCGGCAGAGTCCTAAAAGGAGCCGAGCGAGGTACAGCTGAGGCTGGAGTACACTGGGAAGCACCTAAGCACGTGTAAGGGGAAGCTGTGAAGGGCTCCGGGTGCCCTTTGGGTGCTGCGATGAGACTGAGGGACAGAGCAACTCTAAAGACAAACCTCTCTCACTTCCTAAGTCTGCACAGAACTAATCTTCATAAAGCTATTGCCTTTTCTTGGTGTTTCTACTAGATACTGGGCACCATGGTCAGAGCCCGCCTATGACTTTAGAGGTGGAATAATTATTATAAGTAGGACAGTTTTGACAATGAAAGTGATACTGTTAATAATTACATCTTTAATCTCTCTAATCATAAACGTATTCTACAAGCTGGGACTGTCCCAGGTCAGCCATGACATCTGGTCACCCCACCTGTGAGGCAAGTACAGTTACCATCCTACCGCACAGCTGAGGAATCTAAGGTTTAGGAGGCCAAGTTACTTGCCCCAGAACCCACAGCAGAATGTGAATCCAAACAGTCTGGTCCCTGCGTGCAGAAGATTGAGTCTAGACTCACATCTCTCACCATGCACCAAACTAAGATCAAAATGAGTCACAGATCTAATTTTTTTTTTTTTTTGAGACAAGGTCTCACTCTGTAGTTCAGGGTGGGCTTGAACTCACTATGTACTCCAGGCTGGCCTTGAATCTGTGGTGATCCTCCTGCCTCATCCTCCCAAAAGCTGGGATTACAGATATGTGCCACCATGCCCAACTACAGATCTAAATATTAAAACAGAATGTGCTGGGAGATAAAACAGGTACAACTCTTGAAGACATAGGTGTAGGCAAGAGCTCTCTGAAAAGAACGCCAATGGCACAAGAAGTAATACTGAGAATTAACAAATAGGATAATATTAAATTAAAAACTTCTGCACATCAAAGGAAGCAGCCGGGTGAAGAGACAACCCACAGAACAGGAAAAATATTTTGCCAGCTACTCCTAACATCTAGAATATATATGAACTAACATCTAGACAGAGGACTAGCAGAGGACTAACATCTAAAATACATGTGAACTAAAAATAAATTAGCCCCCCCAGCAAATAAAAGCCCAATTATAAAAAAAAGAGAAACCGAGATGAATAGACACTTCTCAGAAGATGTACAGACGGCCAGTAAATACATGAAAAAATGCCATCATCGCTGGCCATTGGAGAGATGCAAATTAAAGCAACACTGAGATTTCGTCTTAGCCCAGAAGGAATGGCCATCAACAAAAATAAGATAATAACAAATGCCGGTGAGGGTGTGGGGGAAAGGGGCCCTTCTGCCTTCTTGGTGGGAATCCGAACTAGTGCAACCACTATGGAGATCAGTATGGAGGTGCCTCAAAAAATCAAAAAATGGAAATTACATTCAACCCAGCTATTTTCCTTCTAGGTGTCTCCCTGAAAGAGATAAAGTCATCATGTTACAGTGTTATATGCACACCCATGTTTATAGAAGCACAATTTATAATAGCTAAATCTTGGAAACAGCCCATATGTCCATCAACAGATGAATATATAAAGAAAATGTTTTTCTACACAATGGAGTACTACTCTGCCATAAAGAAGGGCAACCTGACGCCTCTGTAGATAAATGACCTTGCGAACATAATGTTACATGAAGCAAATCAGACACACGAGTTTAAACATCACATAGTTTTTCTTATACGAGAAACCCACATATAAATAAAGAACAAAATAAAACATAGATGACAGGAAGTAGGGAGATCTTTTTCAAATGGGAAGGGGAACAAAGGATGGAGGAAGAGGGGAGGGAAAAAAGGAAAAGGGGACTTTAAAAAGGAGAGAATTGAAGAAAAAATGGAAACAGAACTTTTCTGAATGGGAAGGGGGATAAGAGTTGGAGGGAGGGGAGGGATGGGAGGAGAAGGGGACAGAAGGAATCAAGACGTGTTGTGTTCACACAGCAAGTCCCCGTGACAAATGCAACCTGAGTGCTGCAAACATGTACTAGTAAAAAACCAGCCTGGCTCCTGGCTCAGCTAAAATACATTATTGACGTAGCTGTTCCTTAGTGCCCGAGTCACAGCCTGGCAGTTCACCAGTTGAATCTGGTTCACAGTTCTGTTTTGAATGGTACTCAACAAATAAAAAAACGTTTGTGGGGGCCTCTGTCTTCGTTACTTCCTTTGTTGCTGGGACAAAATACCTTACACCCCAAAATTAAAGGAGGAGAGGTTTATTTGTGCTCACAGTTCATAGGGGCCTCAGTCCTTCGTCGAGGTAGGGCAGCATGGTGGAGAGGCCTGCGAAGGAGAACTGCTTAGGGCAGGGCAGCCAGGAAGGAGAGAGTGATCCAGGGAGGCGCCTGGCAGGGAGACTAACCTCGTAACTGCTTCTTCTGAGCAGACTCTGCCTCCTAACAGCAAGTCAGCGATAAGCCCCGTAACGCAGTCACCCCCCAAAAGCCCTGCCCTTGAGCGGCTCCCAGGGGACATCTAGATATAAACCATAACAGCCTCTTCTTTCCCCCTCATCTGATCATTTCCCTGCATGCACTCTCCGGGATGGGTGATCCGGAGGTGCTGGACTTTACAGCTCCCGGAGGGACACATTTCCTAGCACCCTGTGGTGTCCGCTGACCGCTCTTCCTCCTGCCGGTAGCTGATGCCCGCTTGTCCTCTTGCCTCTCCATCTATCGTGTGACCTGCTTCTCCTATCTTTGTGGAAGGAGCCACGTGCAGACTTCCCATTTCCATCTCAATGTGGTAACATACACAGCAGTTTAGCCGGGTGTGATTTCTGTTCCATGAGACCACTCCGGCCAATGGGTGTGCAAGTACCCTCTGACTATTTGGAAGCACCCCTGGTAAATTATAAATTAAAGTGAGGCTAAGTAGGGACTAGACATAGTAACTATTAGTATTGCCTATTGTTTTGCTTAATATTTAGAAATGAAGATTAGAAATCCTTAAGCAGATAGCACATATTTTTAAATGTCTATAAAAATTGTCTTGGGGTTTGGGGATTTAGCTCAGTGGTAGAGCGCTTGCCCAGGAAGCACAAGGCCCTGAGCTCGATCCTCAACACCAAAAAAAAAAAAAAAAAAAAAAAAGAAAGAAAAGAAAAGAAAGAAAGAAAAACTCTTGGTTTTTGAAGATTTATTCCTTGAGAAACTTTATGTATTTGGGGTTATTAATTTATATAGCAAATCGAAGGTTAAAACGTTCTTGGCGGGTTGAAATGTCTGAATTACGTACTTAGGAGGGATGCTAAGAAGAGACAGCGCTTAGTTTCCAAAGGCAAAATTTTATTTTACAGTGATGAAGAGGGACAGAGAGCACCTTGATAAAAGTGATTGAATGTGAGAGAGGGAGGGACTCATGGAAAAGTACCAGATGCAAATATCGCCAGCCCTATTTGACGTCGATCTTGGAAACATGGACTGGTCCTACGCATGTAAAGAACCTGGAAATGGGCCTCAGTTTCTGATCACAGGCCCCTTCCCTCCTCATCAGCAGGAGGCTGCTTTTGGATTTAGTCTTCTCAATACCCATCAACAGGTCATAGGAACAAAATTTTAATAGACTCTGATTCAAGGTGCAGAAATCTGTGTCTAATTACAAACTCCTTGATAACTTGATCTTTGAGTTAATTGGATTAAATAGTGCGAGGTGAAATTTTTAAATTTTCTTGAACTGATAGTCTGCATGCCTGTACTAGGCAAACTGTAGATTCCCAGGGAGAGTGCTGAAGGGCTTCTGTGGCAGGCAGCATCCCCCAAGTCCAGCCATTCACTGTGTGTGGGTGTCGACAGCTACATTCTGCCCTTGGGATTCTTCCACAACATGATGCAGATTGCAGTGGCGCTGGGAGGAGAGATGCTGGTTGGCAGGTGAGTTACTTTTTATACTCTCTAGATGGGTGAGTAGTTAGGGTTTTGATGTACTCACATCAATGCTGCGTGTGCAGATTAGTGGCCGACAAAACCGCTGCGTTAGATTAGATGAACTCTGGTACCTCCTGACTTGGAAGTTCTGGTGGTTTTTCTTTTCTTTGTCTTAACTGGTCATTCTTCCTGCTTGCTCCCTCCTGGGTCATTTTCTCCCGGGAGTCTTCTTGTGGCCCAGGTCAAGCTCATTGAATTAACCTGGTTCTACCTGACAGAGCCCATGTAACTAGGAAGACTTCTACAAACACAATCGAGAGCATTTCTCAAGGCACTTTATCCAAGTCTACTCCACTGAACTCATACAGAGTGTGCATTTGTCCCCACTTGGCATCTTACTGGCCTTGGGTGCCCTGCAGAAGCTCCCCTGACCGGGACTCCTGGCCATCCTTGCCTTACGACCACGAACAGGGAGGCAGGCAGTATACCTGGAGCCTGGGGCCGGACACAGAGCGGACCTCAGGCGTGGTTGCCTTTGCTTCTTTTTTTTCCTTTGCTAACAGCTTTATTGAATGTAACTCACATACCATACGACTCACACAGTTAAAGTACCAAATTCAATGGTTTTTAGCATATTCACTGAGTTGTGCAACTATCAGCGCAGTTTTAGAACCTTTTTTTTTAATCACTCTGTATTTTAGCAGTCACTCTGTGTTCTACACCATCCCCAGAGCTGGGACACTGGGCTCCTTTCTCTTTCTGTAGATCGTCTACTACGGACATTTGTATATGAAGAGAAAATGCTGTAATGTGCTCTTTTCGACTGCTTCTTTAGCTCAGCACGATGCTTTCGAGGTTCATCCATGCTGCAGTGTGAGTCAGTGTTTCATCCTTTCTTCTTGTTAAATGGATATATCACATTTCGTTCATCAGTTTTATCAAGTGATGGAATGTGGATTCTTACCCTTCTTGGCTGTTATTATTAATGCCACTATAAGTATTCACGAACCAGTTTTTCGGTAGACATATTTTCATTTCTCTTGGGGTTACACCTAGAAGTGAAATGGCCCAGTCATGGTAACTGTAGTTGCGATCTTTTGGAGAACTGCCAGACTGTTTCCCAGAGTGACCTCATCACTTTACATCCCTCCAGCCCTGTACAAGGCTTCATTTTTCTCTACACTGTTGACAGCAATTGGCATGGTCTGTCTTTTCAATGACTGCCACCCTGGCGAGTATGAAATAGTACAGCACTGTGGGTTTTATTTGAGTTTTTCTGATGGCCAATGATGTGAAGCATCTTTTCGTGTGATTACTGTCCACTTGTATATCGTCTTCAGAGAAACGTTTATTCAATCCTTTGCTCACTTTCTAATTAAATTGGCTTCTCATTATTGAGGTATAAGGTTTTTTGGCATATTCTAGATACAAGCGCCTTATCGGATATATGATTTTCAGGTATTTTTTTCTTCACTCCTTGGTTTTACTTTTTACTTCCTTGATCGTATCCTTTGAAACACGAAAATTTTAAATTTTGGTGAAGTACAGTTTGATATTTATTCTTTTATTGCTCGTGTTTTTAGTGTCGTATCTAAAAAATGGCTCTCTAAGGTCACAAAGATTCATCACCGTGTTTCTGAGCTGTCGCCATTACCCAAGGAAGCGTGTTCCCAGGTTCCCGTGCAACTCTATCCTTGTAGTTGTTCAGGTTAAAAGCGTTTGGGTCTTTTCTGACCCCTCTGTTTCTCTCCTGTGCTACAATCCGTCTATCGGCATTTCCTGGAGAATTTTGGTAGCCTGACAGCCTTCTTCCACTTTTTTGTCTTCTTTTTGTGTGTTTAATACCCGGCGTCAGTGTTTCTGTGGGTGTAGACTCTGCAGTGCCTTGAGGGCATAGTGCACGTCCTGGGAACACACTGCTTTACACAGGAGGCTCCTGCACAGAGCCTCCCCGACGATCCAGGCAGTCTGTTCCAGGTCTTAGCTGAGATGATTGAGGGGATCTGAATCACACGTGCAATCTCCTCAACACAAAAGGCTTCTTCTTTTGTGTGACAGAATAATCTGAACTTTAAAAAATTTTTATTTGTGGTACATAGTGATTACATTCATCATGGGGAGTTGTACGTGTACACAGCACAACTTAATTCATTTTACAGTGAATAATCTGAATTTATGACTCTTCAGGGGGCTAGCTAAAAGTTGTTTAGCCAAATCCTTAGTTTTCTCTCCAGAGTACACTTACTGGTCATGAATTTCCTAATTTTAGCATCATTTTCGATTTGGATAGGCCAAAAAGATTGCAAATAATCAAATCCTGGCTCCTTTTGTTAACAGTCCTTCCCTTTAATCTATCTTTCTCCTCTTTTCCATTTTACTAGAAACAGCAAAAAGAAACTAGCCTGTGTTTTCAACACATCACTTTCTATTTTTGCCCATCTCCTGGTTTTTTCCAGTTCTATTTCAAAGGTGAAGATGTGGCTCACATTTTCCTAAGTTTAACCTAGCTTTCCTCCTTGGAAGTTCTTATGCTTAGGAAGTGCAAGTCCACCGGTGGGACTAGATCAGCCCCACCCTCACCTCACTCCAACACCTCGCCCTGTACAGCTCCTCCTACGGGCTTGCGGGACAGAAACCACTCGCCACACCTCTGTCTCAGGGATTAGCCCCATTTCTGAAGCCGGCAGCGGTGCCCACTGATTGCCCTTTGTAGAGTCACCTCTCATCTGCCTGTTCCTCATGTCTGGCTCAGGAAGACATGATGCGGATGTGTGCAACATCCTTACCAGAGACGCCATCAGATATTCAAATGTGTGTGTCCACGAGTCTGAGTCTTGCGGTTATGGAATTTATTAGGAGTTATTAATCTTAAGAAGTCAGCTCTGTCTTGCAGAAATAAGCCTCCCGAAAGGTCAGCTTGGCTTTTAATTAAGAATGAATCATTTCTGCAGGTTAAATTGTGAGTCCAAATGGCTGTGTGACTTGAAGCCCCAGCAGTCCGCTGGGCAGTAATTAGCAGACTGGAAGGCTCCGTGCTCATTCAGCCCGGAAGTTCCTCTGGCTTTACTGAGAGGAAAGTTCCTGCCAGTGAACCACACCACCTGCAGCCCAGCCTGGAGCACAAGGTGCGGGGCGCCTGGTGCTTTCCCGTCCACGGCTGTGACCAGCCGACTCTCCGCCAGTCTCTCCTTCTACTTTGGTTTCTTTCCTTTGGCGACTGTCTCCTGATTCTCTCACCGGGGGAGGAAGCTGGAATGTTTTCTCAGTGACCTGCAGAAAGAGAGGCCAGAGCGTCCTGGGGTACTGCGAGGCTTCGGCTCTGAGTGTGACCTACTTCTGATGCCATGTTCTGGTCATTTGGGTCCCTGCCAGCAATGTTCAGAGGTACACAGTGAGCCAGAGATACCAAGACTGTTAGAAGGAGCTGATGTCTTCCAGGGTCAGACCCGAAGCATCGAAAGGGCATCCAGTGAAGATGTCACACAGACTGAGCAAGACGCGCTCCTTCCAGGTCTATTTCAGTCCTGATTAATCGAAGAGCAAGCCCCGTTCCCTTTGTTCTGACATAGAATGAGAGTAGCCCTCTGGATTGAGGCTACAGAAGGCAAGATATGTCTAGAATTTAATAACATTTGTTTTCTTCGTTGACCTGTAAGTATATCGAATTTTCAGTAAAATAATGCAGCCAAACTTCCTTTGTTAATAAGTAAATGTGTGCAAAAAGGTAATTCGATTTGAAAAAAGGATCTTCAATAATCAAGATATGAATGGGTGTTGTGGCTGGGTGTTGTACACACCTGTAATCCCAGCACTCTGGGAGGCTGAGGCAGGAGGATTGCAAGTTTAATCCCCATCTGGGCAATTTAGCCAATCTTACCAAAATAAGGAATGAAAAGACCCAAATCCATGCAATTTGAAAAAGGTGAAATCATACAGATTCTGCCGAAATCCAGATTTTCAGTAGCTACTTTGAGAACCTGTACTCTAATAAAATGGAAAATTCAGAAGAAATGGATAGATTCACAGAAACATATGAACTGGCAAAGTTGAACCAACAAGATACAAAAATCCTGAATAATCCAATATCAGTCAATGAAATTGAAGAAGTAGTTAAAAAGCTACTAACTAAGAAACGGCCAGGTCCCAGTGGATTTACAGTGTTACCTCAGATCATGAATTTAACTCTTTCCAGTCTTGTGGTTGCAAACCGAATTGTATGAGAACTAAATAAAACTCAATGTTAGAGTCAATGATAACTGAGGGAAATATGGGGGGAAATTAGGTTTGTTCTGGTCCAACGCCAAAATTCCATCTCACTCCAGAAAGAGTGGCAACTGAGTTAAAGACATCATATTAGAGTGACACATGCATACCCATGTTTGTAGCAGCACAATTCATAATAACTAAATCTTGGAAGCAGCCTATATGTCCATCAACAGATGAATGGATAAAGAAAATGTGCTATTTATACATAATGGAGTACTACTTAGCCATTAAGAAGGATAAACTTGAGTCATTTGTAGAAATACGGATACACTTGAGACCATAATGTTAAATGTAAATCAAACACCAAGTTTAAATATCACATGATTTCTCTTGTATGAGAAACTCAATATATAAATAAAGTGCAAAATAAAACACAGACAATAAGGAAAAAAGAGAAAAAAGTTATTGATTGTAATGTAGTATGGACAATGTGTCTAAAAGTAAACCTTCATTTAGTATAATTTTCTTATGTGTTTTATATGTCTTTTGGTCTATTTGTTAGTCTGTATATATGATATTTAACATCTTATGGACTTTTAAGTAAATAAATGAATCTGATGTTGGCAAAATGGGTGGAAAGAGGGGGAAAAAAGGAACTGAGATGTGTTCGTCCATGTACCAATTCTTCACAGTAAATGTAATCATTATGTACTGCAAACATGTACTAATAGAAATAAAAATTTTAAGAAAAGAAGCAGGCGGATGAAATAACTGTGTGCTCGTTGGGCAGCGGGTGTGCAAGGGAGAGCACAGTGTGTCACGCAAAGGACAGAGATAATAGAGTGGGAAGGGAGTGGTGTTTGTGTTTCGATGGTAGCCAGGAGTGCGGTGTGCTTGGAGCACGGAGGCGGGGGGAGGGCGCGGGCAAGAGATGAAACTGGAGACATAGTCAGGTGTTGGATCCAGATGTCAGATTAAGCGCACATGTCTATTTTTTCTTTTGCAACATTTCTAGGCATGGCAAAAAATGCTGTGAGTGTACAAAGAAATCCCAACTTCTTCAGAGAGCAAAGCAAGGAGGAGGCCTTCAGTGGCCCGGGCTGTGAGGTGTCCTCGGGCTGCAAAGATGCGCTCAGGGTGACGCCGGGTGCCGCAGCCTGAAGCGGCAGTGGAAGAGGACGGATTCAGGGGCTCGGGGCTCCTGGCCTTCTGCAAACCCAGCGGTGACACATTGGTGGGGCTCGAGAAGAGTGCTCCAGCCTGTTTGGCTGATTGCTTGGGGACACCCACTTAGCCCTCCTCTTACTATCTGTGCCCTGCTGGGAGGTGCACCTGCCCATGCTCTGAGGGTGGAAGTGGTACAAGGTGACATCTGAAAGGCTTGAAAGAAAGATGAGCTCTGCAGGCAAGAAGGGGGCAGCGGTCAGCAGAAGTGCTTGGCAGAGTCAGCTCTAGAATATGCCTGGAGGAGCAGACGGGCACTTGCCGATGGATTGGACGGGGTGGGTGACAGAGTGAGGGCAACCCTGCAGGATTTTGATCTGTGCACGTGAATCAACGATGGGTATTTACAGGGGAAGGAGAGACTCAGGGCAGAATCCAGAGTAGGTTTAAGAGAAGAATCAGAAATCCTGGCGCACACCTATAATCCCAGGTTGAGGCAGGAGGCTCACTGTGAGTTTA
This sequence comes from Hystrix cristata, assembly GCA_004026905.1. Taxonomy (NCBI): domain Eukaryota; kingdom Metazoa; phylum Chordata; class Mammalia; order Rodentia; family Hystricidae; genus Hystrix; species Hystrix cristata. Next base: position 50,083 of record PVJO010012516.1, read on the forward strand.
AGGCCTGCCTGGGCTACACAGTGAGAACTTGCCTCAGAAAAAAGCAGTCAGTCGATCAGTCATCAGTCAGCCTTGGCCTTATGTAGCCAGGTTGGACTCAGAATCTGGAGTTCTGGGGAAGCTGAGGCATGGCAGTGCGAACCTGAGAACCAGTGGGATATAAATGGTACATGAAGTCCAGGAACTGGGTAATATCAGTTGGGCTTGGATACAGAAAGAGAAAAGAGAGCTCCTGGTAACTTCGCCATTGAGAGATCTGGAAGAGAAGGAGGATCCAGCATGAGAGAGCAGTTCTCTACCTTTGCTTAGACAGAAATGCAGCAAAATCCTCTTTTCTCATGGATATTTATAAGCAGAATCCCTCTGGAGTGAGTTAGACCAATACAAACCTTTCAGAGGTTGAGAACTGAAGAGCGCCCACACTGTGGGTCATGGAGGATCAAGAAATCAGTATTGAATCCTGATTAGCATTTTTAAACAAGTGATCTAGAATAGAGTAGAAATGCCTCAGAATGTCACATGTGCTAGGAACAGGCATTGCTTCTGCAGCTGCTGTTGGAGGGGGTGTGTGTGTGTGTGTGTGTGCGTGTGCGTGTGTGTGTGTGTGTGCTGGTCACCTGTGTATACATATGTATTTTATTTTTGTTGTTTTGTCTCTCAAATACACAGAACTGGACTCATTATAATCCTGAGTTTGGGACACCATGATGTGGGCAGGGTGCATGAATGGCCTTCTTTTATTTTTTAATCATATAATGTTATAATTTAAAAAATAATGTAAAGGTCACTCACAACTAAGAATTAGAACATTTGTGTCTTGACAGCCTTCTGCTTCCCTCACCCACGTAATCATGTCCCTAATAGTGTGTTTATCTTTGCCTTTCTTTTTTTTCTCTCTCTGGGATTCTTTCTTTTTGCGCATTGTTTAGATCTTCTTTGTAAACTTTTATTGTGGAAAATTTCAACTACATTTGAAAATATAGTATGATAAACGCTGATGTGCCCAGCTCTGAACTTCAACTACAATCAACTCCCAGACCATCTTGTTTCGTCTATACCGGCTACCCCGTTTGGAAGCAGATCTCAAACAGCACACCATCTTATCCGTAAGTATTTCATCACAGGACTAAAACACACAGAATCATACTCCCATCTAAGTCTCCCATTATTTTCAGAATCCCCATTATATTAAGAATGACCACACTTATAAAATATTAATATTAACAACCTGAACTCTTATCTGTTTATTAACGTTATTAACAAATGATTTTTATTTTGTTTTAAATGTGATGCTGTGGTTATTATTATTATGTATATATGGCCTGAAATACTTATGGATGAGGTGATGTGATGTCTGGGATACGCAGTATGGGTGAGATTGCCTTGAATTATTCTTGAAACTGAGCAACAAGAATACAGGTTCTTATTAAGCTGCTCTGTCAATTTTCATATATTCTCTAACTTCCCCACACACAGCAAAAAATAAACGAATAGCCGGGCGTGGTGGTGCATGCCTGTAATCCCAGCATTAGAGAGGCTGAGGCAGGAGAATTGCCCTGAGTTTGAGGTCAGACTGGGCTAACTACTGAGCTCAAGGGCAGCCTGAATTACACAGTGAGATCCCGTCTCAAAACAAATAAATGAATAAGTAAAGACACAGTAGTGAAATAAACATTCTAGGGCACAACTCTTTAAGTGTACAAGAGCTCTCTGGGGTGTAAACTCACAGTGTAGCTTCAGCTCTGCTAGCTCGTGCCGCTTGCTCCCCGAGTGGATTGGCAGGCTTTGAGAGTCCAGATGTGCACTGAGATTCCTTACTGCTGTCTGCACTGGGGCTTCTCTGCACCTTCCCTTGTGCTCTCTGGGACAGAGAGGAGGGTGTATCGATTGTGTGCCAACTCCTGAGGGTGCTGGAAGTGTGAGAGGATGCAGCTGGACCAGAACAGCTATTTCTGGAACATGGATTTTTGCCCAAATCTACTTATCACTTGTCTCCTACCTTTTGTCTCATCCACCTTGCAAAAAGTATATTACACCTGCTGTTTTCATTTTATTACAAAAGAAATACATGTTTGTGATAGAAGTTTAAGAGATTACAAATAAATAAAAGGAAGAAAATGAAAATCAGTCTACCTTCATACAGCCATCAGGGTTTAGTATTTATTTTTTCAGGCTTTTTCTTTGCTAACAGTCTACTTTCTGTTTAGAAGCATACTGTCTTCACTTAACACTTTTTCATATTATTAAATATTCCTTTACAATGCAATTTTTGATAGTACTTTGGTACTTTGTTGTTTTAAATAATATCATTTAAGTAATTCCCAATTGTTCAACAGACTGTTTCTCATATTTCTCTTTCTCCTTCCCTTTCCATATTTGCCTCATTCTGAATGAGTGGGAATGAATCCCACTCATTCTGAAGTGGGATTCAAGTCAAAGCACCCCCGTCCCGTGAGTTATAAGACGTGAAAGTTTAATGGGAAGACACGGCGGAACCTCGGGTACTTGCGTGTTCTACCACTTTGGTCTTTACAGACAGTTGCCTCTTCTGTCTTCTTTCTCTCCCAGAGACACAGCTTCAGAATGCCCCCGTGATGCCCAGAGTTCAGTCAGTCATCTCTACACATGCATCCAGAACCAGAAACACAAAAAGGTCTTTAGTCCGCAGAATTAACCATCTGGACACAGCGATCCAGGGACTGTCTGTCACGGCTCACACGTGTCCCTGGAAAGTTTCACCAATGAGTTATCAAAGTAGTATATGATCTATAGCTGTGTCCTCAAGATAAATTCTTAGGGGTAGAATGGTTGGACCAGAGATGATGAAAAATGTGAAAGCGTGAAGACTTTGGATGACTCTTAGGAACAAAGTGCGATCATTTTCTTTCTGCTGGTTCTCCTGAGCGACTGTGGTTTGACTGCAGTAATTAGTGAGCTAGATTTGGAGAGCATTTCTCTGGTCACTTGTCATTCTGTTCCCTCTCAGCTCACTCAGCAGTAGAAAGTCAGGGTTCAGTCGAGGTTAGCAGGACCATTATGATTGGTGCTATAGTCTGACATGTCCCCCAAAAGTTCATATGTTGAAAGTTGAATCCTCAGATTCATACATTAATGGTATTTTGAGCAAGACCTTTGGGCAGTAATTAGGGTTAGGTGAGGGCATGAGGGTGGGGCTCCCATCATGGCATTGGTAGCTTTCTAAGTGGAAGAGAGACCCAAGGTAGCACCCTTGTCTGTCTCCATCAGTGATGCCTTCTGCCACATTATGATGCAGCAGGAAATCCCTTACCAGATGTAGACCAGATGTTGACCAGATGCCAGAGCCATCCTTAGATCCCTGAGTTGTGTTCTTGGTCTTTCCAACTTCAGAACCATAAATCAAATAAACTTTTATTCTTTATAAATTACCTGGTCTCAAGTATTTTGTGGTAGAAACAGAAAACAGACAGACAAGTGGTATGGAGCGCGGGAGTTGTTACAGATACAAGACTCTGCACAATTACAGAGGAGCCGTGAGCAGTACCGGAAGGAGATTGGCTAGAAGACTGGGGAGAGATTCCTGGCCAGGGACCATGAAGGGAGCTGTCTCGCGGGTGTCCTGAAGTTGTGGAGGTCAGCAGCATGGGCCCCTGGGAAGAAATACTGGGTGTGAAGCAGAGGACCGTAGACCAATGTGGGACACGAGGACAAACGAGCCTGTGCCTGTCTTTTGTGGCATCTTCTGGAGGCGGAGACTGGTGGGAGAAGAGGTCCTCCTGCTATGAAGCTGTATGCGTGCCTGGCCCAGGGGAAGCTGAAGGAGGTGATCCAGTAGGAGCTGAGGGAGCTGTGTACCCTGTTGTGGCCCATGCTAAAAGAGGGAGCCAAGAGACCAGCCCCAGGGCTTGCCCTGAGCTTCCAAGCCACAGTGCCTGCTGTTTAATCCGAGGCTTCCAGCTTCATCCAAATTTCCTTTGACTGTAATCTCAGCTTGAAGTCATATAGAGAAAGGACTTTGGGGGAGCCTGTTGTAGCTGAGCTAAACTGATACAGAACAAAACCACTACAAGCAGTGTTGAAGGACTGACTTGGTGACAGCACAGACAAGCAAACACTAGTAAACTTGATAAGCATTTACTACTGCCTGAGAAAGTGCAGAGAAAGGCTCGGGGGAGGGGTAGCAAAATCAGAAAAATCTTGCTGATGGGTTTTTTTATACGAGAAAAATATTTCCAAAAGGTAAAATCATATCAGCACCGAGGACAAAATTCTATGGAGAAATTTTACACTTCTGAGTCCGTCAAAGTAATTACTGAGGGCTGGGGATTTAGCTCAATGATTAGAGTGCTTGCCTTGTAAGCACAAGGGCCCGAGTTCGATCCCCGGCACCACAAAAAAAAAAAAAAAAAAAAAAAAGCAATTACTGAACCCAATATCTTGGTTACATTGCTAAAGGTTGCAATAAACAAAGCACAGAAGGACCATGTACTTGTCTCATTTCTCCAAAACACACTTGGTAAGTATCCCGAGCTAATTTATGTATGTGAGTCTGTGTAAAGGATATGAAAGGATCCTAATCAATAACTAGAAGCCACTAATAATAAAGATGATGCTATCATGAAGAGTTTATACAGTTGCAGCCTTGAATTTGTCTGTTACAGCAGTTTCCTCCCTAAAACCCAGAAAATCTACTTAATGCTACCCTAGGATATTTGTCATATGTTCCAAATATTAGCAACAAAAATTCTGCTTTAAGAAAGACATTATACTTAACAAACTCACTGAGAAAGAAATAACAGAAGTTATTCCATTCACAATTGCATCGAAAAAAATGAAATACTTAGGAATCTATCTAACAAAACAAGTAAAAGATCTTTTCTTTGAAAACTACAGTACTCTAAAAAAGGAAATTGAAAGAGATCTCAGACAATGGAAAGACATCCCATGTTAGTGGGTAGGAAGAACCAACATAGTGAAAATGGCCATACTTCCTAAATTACTATACAGATTTAGTGCAATTCCAATCAAAATTCCAATAACATACTTCACAGAATTAGAAAAGGCAATCATGAAATTTATCTGGAACCAGAAGAGACCAAGAATAGCAAAAACAATTCTGGGCAATGGGAATAAGGTAGGGGGCATCATA
>PVJO010012517.1:0-55151 GCA_004026905.1 Hystrix cristata
AAAAAAAAAATGCAAGGAAGAAATGGGTTGCTGAGAGTAAACAAGAATTTAAAGTGAATTATCAAAGACAAATTGACCCAGAACAATATTCTCAAAGTCAATTTGTTGGAAGAATAAATTGTTCAAAAAATATTATCTGACAGATTTTTCATTTTAGTAATTTGATGCACTTACAGAAGTTTAGTGAGCTTTAATGAGTCTCTAAGTCTTGCAATAAATTGCTTTTTCAAAATTTTGGTTGGTAACAAAGGTCCCTTTTCTTCCTCATTTCTAAGTAGTCAATTATGTCTATTCTGCTCTTTTGTTTGAAAGTTAATTATTCTAAAACCAAGGTTTCTGACCACCGGTTAGCATTATTTTACAACTTTGAAACTGGGTAATTTTTTGTAGCTTTTATCTCTATTTTTAGAAGAATCTTACCTCTTATATATTTTGCTTGTTAAAATATGTAGATCCATTTTAGGCAATGCTATTAATTGTGTTTATTTCACTTTATTTTTTTGTTCCATTTGGGTTGCATACTTCTTGTGTAGTGCAACAAATTATAGACAGACTGGCCTTATTACTACTCAAGGTTGCTGCCATATTGAAATCATAATAAAAAAGAAATCTGGAGTCTCTGTGTGGCCCCTCATATAGTTTTAAGCTCAGGCTAAAATATGCCAGTCAAACAAGGTAGAAAATGATGTGCGAGTCCAACTCTTGTTACAGATGGCTCTGTGCCTCTGCTATCTTTATTGCAGAAAGGAAAGAAAGAAATCCATGCCCACTTTTGTGACTCAGTTAATTGTTCCAGTAGTTTGATAGCTGAAAGTCTTCAAGATTGAAATGAAAACACAGAATGTCCTGGGACCCAGGTGAATATGATAATAACCCAACTTTCACAATATCCAGTGACTTCATTTTTTATAGTCATCTTTTCAATGTCACATCTGTAATTATGCAGAATGCTCAGAGCACAAAATGGTTACAAAAGAACAAATGACTAACTGAAATAGATTTTATGAGTGTGGCTTGAGCCATTTGGTACAAAATCATAAATGCATTGCTAAACAAAAAAGCAAACATGATTGGAGGAAAATGCATCATAAATTTAAAACAGACATTTAAAAAGCCAGAGAAAAATCTCCAAAACCCTGAAAAAGGAGAAAAAAAAAGCATTAACATTCTAAACAGCTTCACCAATGTTTCAACATTAATAATACATGAATAGCCAATTACAGAAGAATAGTCATGTTTGATTATTTTTTACCAGTTTGGTTTTAGGCAAATTGTTTTCGACCAAATTGGCTGCTAACAAACAGGAGCAGTGATCTGAGCCAAGATCCTTTAACTGTGGCTAGGATTAGTTCACGGTGTTGTAAACACGGCAGAGTTTGATCTGGATCTATTGACACAACTTGCCTGAGACTCTTCAACTGCTGGCCCTTCGGCTCATGGAAACTTTCAGTTCTGACCTCACAGCACATGTCTGGTATTGGAGTTTGGATCTGGAGTCTTGGGGTGAATTTGCATTTAGTGAGAACTACTCTGGGTGCTTAGCTTTCTGCTTTGATCCTTCGTTTTCCTTTTTCTTTCTTTGGGATGGAAATCGTTTGGGATGCTCGTCAAAGCTTTGCCTTCTGGTTGTTTCTAGGACTCGCCCTCTTTCTGGGGCTGTTGTTTCAGGGATTCCCACAGTCCTTTCTGGCTCCTGTAGTCCAACCAGGGCCTCAGAATAGTGGTCTGCAAGTTCTGTCTCCCCACTTTCTGTGGAGAAGATGGTTTCACAACTTCTCTCAGGCCCACAAGAGCCACACAACTGGCAGCCATGTTTGTACTAATGACCCACTCTCCACCCCACTACCTGGTCTTACCACACTCAAACCAGGAGTAAATGCCTGAAAAGGTGAGGACAGATGTTCCTTTCCTAAGATTTGGAAGGCTGCTATAATCTTTGTGAGTGGCTAGGATATACCATCAGAGTCTAGGGATGGGAGAGAATTTTCCATTGTAACAACCAATTGGCTATAAAAAGTCAATTGTCGTTTTTAACCTTAAAAAGATATAATTTATTAAGCAACATTCATGCACAATCAATGTTGAACAGCTGACATTTATTGCTACTCATCGGAAGCTCAATCTCATTACACTTTATGCAGTGGGTGTACACAGCATAGTGGCATTTTCTTCTTAGAAAAATCATTTGCACATTTACAAATTAAATACCTAAAATTATTTACATACTTAAAAAATTATAGCAAAATGCACATAAAATGTATCATTCTATTCTTAAGCATAGTTCAATTTTACTAAAACCACATTCATATTGTTATGTAATTCATTATAAAAACTCTTCATTTTGCAAAACTAAAATCTTGTACTCATTGTACAATAACTCTCCATTCATTCCCTTTACTCTCCTCCCAGAAACTACCATTTTACTTTCTGTCTCTATAAATTTGACTACCTAATGTCAGGTAGGTACCTGATGTACTAGTCAGCTTTCCCACCGGTGGGCACAATACCTGACATTTACAACTTCAAGAAAGAACGGTTTAATTTGACCCACATTTTAAAGGGATTCAGTCCATAATCAGCCAACTCCAAGAGAGGAATATCATAGTGGAAATGTTTTTAGGAGCAAAGCTGCTTGGTTCATGGTGACCAGGAGGTACATCAGGGGAACAGGAAAAAAGGCTGAGGAACCTAAGGCTGTGACTCCATGACCCACCTAGAAGTGTGCTCTACCAATTTCCCAGGAAGATGCCAAAGCCAATCAAGTTGACACTCAGCCCTCACCACCACACTGATACAAATGAGGTTACCATATTTTTCTTTCATGATTGGCTTATTTCTCTTAACACCCACGAAGTTTATTTATGTTGTACTAGGAATCAAAATGGCCTTCCTTTTTTAGATGAGTAATATTTCATTGTATGTACATAGCCCATGGTGCATATTCACTCACTGATCAGTGGATGCTTGGTTGCTTCCATCATTTTGTTCATACGAATGTTACTTCTATAAACACAGGCCTATAATTGTAGACTAATATTTAAATGAATGGAAGGAAAAAAAGGACATTCAGAGAAAAGTGAGGCAATAAACAAAGGGACATTTCTGATGCCTTCCCTATTCCTGTTTCTCATCATCTACTGAGATTCATCTCCATCTCTGTTCTTGAGTTATGTGAGTCATCTCTGCATTTTTATACAATAAATTCTCCTTTTTTGCTTAAGACTGCTCAAGCTAGTTTCTGTTATTTACAACTCAAAAGTCTTGACTAATACATGGGTAAGAGAAAAACCTTTGCAAATAAATACAAGTTCAAGTCATAACAAATATTCCTTTCATTCTGTAAGTAACAATATGATAAAATTTCAGTATCAACAAAGAAATGAAAAACTCCCTGTACCAACAGGGGTTGAAATGCCTGTGACCTTCCAGACCTCTAGTAAGCAGCTGAGTAAAGTAGGAAAACTTTCTAAATGAAATCCAAGAGGGCAGGTCAATGACGTTTTACACTGGTTATTAGTTTTTGTCCTGTTTTTCCTTTAATTTTTCACTATTCCCTGCAAAGCCAGAACTGCCCAACAGGGACGGAACTTTCGAGCAGTTTGTCTTTTATGTGATTAAGTGAGAAAATTAACTGCCAAGGAAAAAATCAAGATGACCCTATCATTTTTGAAAGTTCAAAGTCGTTTGCTCATATAACCAAGGATGGTTTTCTTTCCGAATCCCTCAGCTTCATCTACTTTTCTGTTTCTGCTGTAAAAGTTAAGATAATACACATTGTTAATGTGCACAGTGTCCAAACTTCTCTCACCCTACATTTCATAGAAATACTTGAAAGAAAACAAGCAAATCCCAACATAGACCTTTATTCTTGTCTCAAGATTTTCATATGAGTATTAGCATTTAAATTTTACAGAGACTGAAAAAATCTCTTCCACACAATGGCAGTAAACTTCTCTCTTCAAGAGAAATTAATTTCTGTATTTTCCTGGCCCAGTCGCTTATCCTTTATCTCCGAAGTAATGGTAGTATTTAGACCTTGGCTTTCAACTCCCGCCGAATTTTTTGTTTCTGCCTCTGGCTTCCGCATCACTTTTCTCACTAATTTTTTCAGATGTCCTGCTTTTCTTTAACTTGCTTTTTTAAGCAAAACTTTGCTTTCTAAGAGATGATGCTAAAGGAAGTACATGTGACAGCAAGAGGGAAAGAGTCATGCTTTCAGTGTCTTTAGGTGTCCGTGTTGCTGTTCTCTGTGCTTAGAAACGGCGGCCTCAGTTTCTGGCATGCTCAGAGTTTTGTGCTGGAAAAGTATAAAGACATATAGGAAAAGTTCCCAAAGCCTCCCGAAGAAATCTAGACATGTTCACATAGTTGAATGATGTGAGCGGCCCATTCATGCATCAGGAAAGAAATTAGCTTTGAAACAATCCATACATTGAAGAGGACTGGACTCTGGCAGCCTTTCTTCAAGTTACAACGCTTGTCTATCTAACATCTCTTATTAAATCAATGTAAGAAAGTGCAACACAGAATCAAATAAACTTTTTATAAGCAATTTCCCCCAAATAAACCTACCGAGGAATTACAGATAATCTTGTTTAATGACTGAGTTCCAGTCCTGCAATTGGGTTGTTAAATGAATTCCACTAAATGAGGAATTCTATATAATATGTGCATTACAATATTCAGATCAGAGAAATGGTCAAAGGAAACTCCAATTTGATGACTTTGCTTTTATCTGCATAATGCTTACGTGCAGTACTGTAATGTACAACCGAATATAAAACTACAGTACTGTACTGTGTGGTGTAATCAGCAAAAATTACAATACTGTACAAACAAGGTGTACTGTACAAAAAATAAGACGCTGAGGCTCTGACGTTGTACACAACCATACACAAAAGAAAGGCAGGTCATAAGTCCAAGCTGAAGGTTGTAAGTCCGAACAGTTGTTAAACAGGTAGATCACTAAACAAAGAATATCTGTACTTAAGATTTGAAAAATGGAACCTGCTTTTGGCTATATAGTTTACTTTAATTCAATAATAATATGTCCTAATCACTTATATATACAAATATGTATATTCTCTGAATATCACTGGAAAACAAGTCTCATATATATTTTAAGTAGCTGCCTAAATCATATAAAAATTGCTTTGATTTTAAAAACTCATTCTATATCTGGAATTCATGACATACTGTGTAGTCAATAATCTCCATTTAGTATGAATGGGTTAAAGCAGACATTGAATTTCTGTCATCACAGCCCCTATCAAAGCTAAAATGTATAATAAACCTATGAAATTCATTATTCAATCAAATTGTTATCTATGCCTATTTTATGCACTATGCAACTGGAAACTGGTAGCTAATGGAATCACAGAAAACTAGGCAACTTGTCTTAAGGGACTCATGAGTCTATTTGGAAAGAACAAAAAATAACACAAAATAATTACTAAAAGTACAACACAGAACTTTTTAAATGTAAAAATTTCAATGAAAATTATGAACAAAAGTCTACCAAGTTTGAGACAAGTGAAATAGTCATAGACATAGATGGACAGGAAAGACTCGGGTGAGGCAGAGGCTGAGATCAACACAGATGAGTTTGTGGGGATGAGAGAAGTAGAGATTTGGAGCAGCACTTTGTAGGTGCTTAGCTGAGGAACGGACATGATCAAAGATGAGACAAAATTACCCCCAACCTGTTTTAGAGAAAGGAAAGAAAATACAATAATACATCTATGCAAGAGAATTTTCAAAGGAAAGAAAGAAATTTGTTTGACAGGTCCAAAAAGGGTAAAAAAAGAAGCTTTATCAACAAGTGAACTAGCTGCAGAGAAGCTAGGGTTCTAATGTGGTTCTGTTCCATATAAAAAATGAATCAAATACCCACCTAACAAAAGCAATCTTAATGACTTCCAACAAATATTTCAGAGACTTGTGCTATCACAGATATCAAGTAAAAAATGAAAAGAAAACAAATGTTATTTTTATCACTGTAGATTATTTTATTCAATGAAAGGTACATATATTTAATATGTATCCTTGAATACACACACAGACACACAAACACACACACACACGTCACAGTTAAATAGAAGTGAAAATTATATGGCTGGCATTTTATTTGTTCTTTGAAAGCACAGGATTCAGATTTCTGAGTAGAACTTTAAAATTTAAAAATCAAGAAACAAAATTTTTTTTTTTTTTTTTTTTGTGGTGCCGGGGATCGAACTCAGGCCTTTGTGCTTGCAAGGCAAGCACTCTAATCACTGTGCTAAATCCCCAGCCCCAAGAAACAAAATTTAATAGTAAGAAAGTTGAAAAATCCTTCTTGTGCACCTTCATTAAAGATTAGGCATAAAACTGCCCTTACAGAGCAAAAAGCAGAATATTTCTTGAGCCTGACGCACTTTATTCTCATACAGATCTTCTCAGATTGGATTATCTGTATACCTGAGGGTATGTAGTTGTGTGCTTGCCCACAATACTGGGAGATAAATGCATCGCATCTTCCTGGAGTAACAATTTTATCTGATGATTAGGAAGTAGGGCAAGTTAAGTAATTTAATAGCAAGTAATTGAAGACATAGTTTTATATTAAAGTATATATAGAAAAATTATAGTGCACAATGCAAAATGGTCCTGAAATTTTATGAGAAAATATGAGGCATTGAATAAATTTCCCTCGTGCTGGCTGTGGAAGCTGTTTCCCTACATAGCACAAGAAGCAAAGAAAGGACAGTGAGAGGAGTTTAGAGCAAGTTTATTCTTGTTAGAGGTGTTCTGGGAAAAATTTTTACGGTGCCATTGGTCTAATGGATTATTTCTTCTATACCTATTATCCTGTCTTTTACTTAACCTTATTATTGGAAGAAGAAAAAAATGAATGATCAAGAAGATTGTTTACAAGGTTTTAGAGACAGGTTTGATGGTTCATCCTAAATTTTAACGAGAGCCTTTAGTTTCTTTTGCATGGCCTCTGGGGCTGGGGGCCAGTGAAGATACCTCCAACCCCATCTCCACCCTGTTGAGTTGGTCGTGGGTCCCAAACAATGTTCCCCAGAGTTGTGGGTAACGCCAGACAATCAGTTCAGTCTATGCCATTAACCTCCGGGGATTAGTAGCTCTCTGTGCAATTGAATGTTCCCAGATTAGTCCCCGTGGTGAGCCACCTGCCAGGACTCAGTACATCACAGGCAAGCTAAGGAGCCAGTAAAAGATTTAAAGCCCAAACTTGAGCTGAGCAATCAGGATATTTTTCTCCCACAATTTACACCTACTGTAGTGTGACCTAATTTCTCATTCTGATTTTTTTCCTTAAATTTCAAATTCTGATTCACCCAGTAGAATTTTTTTTTACAAAAACAAGTGGAAGAAATTTCAATTTCCCCATCACAAAATTGGACAACCTATTGCATAATCCAACATATTCTTTGAACCTCCATTAAATTCTATCATTAACTCTTGATATTTATTGGAATAGGAGCACTTGGCCTCTTGCAAGCCTACTTTCCACTTGTGTGATAGAGATGTCCTGGCAATAACCAGAAAGCATCTAGGGAACTTTAGGTTCTGTGTGGAGTTTACACAAAGCATACAAATCAAAAAATCCTAGCTTGACTTGGTATATGATGACATGATGATGCATAAAGTAGTCTAAGATTAACACTCTACAAGCTTTGAAAGGGATAAGAATTTTGTCATCAAATAAGATGGCATAAAGAGGGAACAAATGTAACCCTTTCTTGCTTGAAATTACCAAAAGGAAAAAAAAAGTATGAAAAAACAGTTTTCAGTACGTTCGATCTCAAACAATAAAGGACAGTAAATCCTGAGAGTTGGGAAACAAGCGAAGACACCCTGGTTTACCCAGCATCTTGCCTTACGTGTTCAGAGAGACAAGAGCACATGGAGGAGAACCTGGAGTAGCAGATAGAAGTTTGAGGGAGAGCAGAGTGGCTAGATTTGCCAGAAAGAATACCAGAGAAGAGAAGCGATACAAACAGAAAACTTCAGAGACCTCAGAGGGTTTTCCTCACTTTTGGTAAAATACCAATCACTGCATATACATGAGGAAAATCCCCACAAAAAGTCTACTATTGCCTTTTCGAATAAGGGAGGAGCGTGTAGACATGGCTAAGATCAGAGAGGTAGGGATCTGGCCTACTGTTAACATCCCTGAGCTGCACAGCTAGTCTTCCATAGGATTCCCTTATGTCAGTCCTGCCTGTCACTAGATTGCAGCCATGACAACCGAGCCTGTCCAGAAGCCCTGCACCAATCATGGACCTGCTTTTGGACCAGTCACAGGCTCCGGTCATTACATAATCTGCGCTCCCCAGCTACTTCTCAGATCAGTCTAGGACTGTTCCCTCCAGTGTACTGACCGGCCTGTGCTGCAGCACAGGTCCTGTTAGAATAAAGACTAACTTTGGTGGTCCTGTAAACCTATTCCTGATTTAGTTCTCTGGCAATGTGGGCTCCAACACTCCTGTAATCTGTTCGGGATTCATATCCTAAACAATACACACTGGAGACTGTTAGGACTGAAGAGCCCCACAGACCAGCAGCCAAGGAAGAGGAGCAGCAAAGATGAGCACCCAGGAGAGTCGACCTGTGGTGTCTGGCACAAGCTGGCACTGGAAGAGGGCAGCCAGCAGTGGCAGAGACCAACTGCTGCATGTGTCACCTGTTGACAATGCAGCATTATCCGGTGGCATCTGGTGACATCAGGACTGCTAGCAAAGCTGCGCTTCGTTGATTCAGGATTTCCATCTGAATCGAGCAAAGAATCCTAGGCTGACTGGCAACTGTAAGATAGATTTAAGCCTAAGGACAACAGCGTTTGCACTAAATTTAAATGTTCCGAACATGCAAGTTGAGAAGTAGACATTATTGGATTGGACAACTTGAAGAAGTTAGAATACTTCCTAATTCATTCTCTGAAGACAGCACTATCTTGATACCAGGCCCAGATAAAGACAGTAGGAAAAAGAAACTGAAATCCAGTACTTCTTATTAATAATATTAGTAAATCAAATGAATAAATAAAAAGGAATTATGGAGTTTATCCTAGGAAATCAACTTGGATACAGAAAAAAAGCATTCGAAAAAAATTAGCATCTGTGCTTGACAAATATTCTTAGCAAACTAAGGATAGAGGAACACTTCTATAACCTCATAAAGGACAGAATACTACAGTTAGCTTCATGGTTAATGATGAAATGTGAAAAGCTTCTTTTACCCTCATTGATAACAGAATCAATCACCTGCTCGGAATTTATGATGAAATGTACACATAAACTACTAGAACTATAGTTGAGTGTGGCAAGTTTGTAAAATACGAAATTAAAATAAGACATTCATCATACTGCTAAGCATACTCATTGAGTCAGAGAATTAAAAAATTGACAAAGTTTCTATATGATTCTATTATCATATAGAAACACAAATTAACTATAGTAACCAAAGCAACTTTTAAAAAGGACAAATTTTAAGAGCTATAATACCTGACTTCAAGATTTATTATAAAGTTGTGGTAATCAAATTAGTGTACTACTAATGTCACGAGAGACAAATAAATAAATGGAAAAGAAGTTAGAAATAGAGTCCACATATATAGACCACTTACTTTTAACAGAAGTACAAAGATAATTGACTGGAAATAGAATGATCTTTTCAAATAATGATTCTGTGATAACTGTCCAGTCGTCCTCTAAGTAAGTAGCAATCTAAACCTCATACATAAATTAATTTTGAAAGGATCATGGGAATAAATATAAAACTTAAAATTGTAAAACTCTTATAAAAACATAAGACAAAATCTTTGTGATTTTAGTTTAGGTGAAAATTTAATGTAAAACTAAAATTATATTGCCTAAAATATTTGAAATTGATAAATTGGACTTCATCTAAATTTAAAATTTCTGTTCTTGAAAGACATTGCTAAATGTATAAAATGATAATCCTATACTAGGAATGCTATTTGTAAAACATATGCCTAATAATGGACATATTGAGAACAGAAATTTCAAAATTAAAAAATAATCTAATAAACAATTAAGAAAAATATTTGAATAAATTCTTCATCAAAAATATATAAAGATACACGATGGCAAAGGAGCACTTTAAAAAATATGTATAACCTTGGTCATAAAGGAAATGCAAATTAAATCATAATGATAGACCATTATAAAACTCTTAGAATGACCAACATTAAAAGGTAGACCATAACAAATACATATTAATAAAGACTTGGAGAAATAGATGCTTTGATACTTATTGATGGGAATTCAAAATGGTATCACTATTTGGCAGTTTCCTAAAAATTAAATTTATTCTTAGAATCTAGCCTTGCCACTCCTAGGTAGTTATCCAAGAGGGAAAAATATAACTCCTTACAGAGAAATTGGACATGAATAAATAACTCAAAGTCTATCAACAGGTGAATAGGCCAACAACAAATAAGATATGTGTATCTGTAAGTGTATGCCTAATTGTGTGAATATTCAGTGATAATTACCCTGAATGAAAGAAATCTAACTAAAATAGAATAATGCTATTTATTTAAAAGTATGGAAAACAGAAACTAATGTATAGTGATAATAGTGATAGATCAACGAATATACAATGGAAGGGAAGTAACAGTAGGGAGGAATTACAAAGGGCGTGATGGAACTTTTAAAGGTGAAATTGTGTTCATCATCTCCAGACAATGATTTTTATACCACCTACATTCCCACAAATGCCCTTGGTGAATAGTCCTTGTGGCTATCCAAGGATACTACTACAATGATAGTTTTTCCCATCCTAATAATGGATGCCAGGAGCAGAAACCAAGCCATTTTGTATGGCCTAGAAGACCTTAAGTAAGAGAGCTAAGGCATGTAGACAGGGGTATAATGTAGTGGACAGTGACATAGGCTTTCCCTGCAAAGGGTTTCCCACAAGCAAAGTCTCTTTAAAGGAACTATTCTCTCTTTTTTTCCCCCAAAATCTTTTTTTAGTATATTTTTAAATTTTATTTTAGTGGTACATTTTAGATGTACATAATGATAATGTTCATCATAGGGAATTTGTACCTGTACATGATATACCTTGCTTCATTTTTTCCCATTCCCCTTCCCTCCCTTCAAGGAACTATTCTTAAATGAGTGATCCAACACCTTAACTAATTATATTCATCAGGTTTTCCATTACTGAGACACAATACACAACAGCCATCGCTTAGAGAAGGAGAGATTAAATGTAGCACACTGTTTCAGAGAATTCAATTCATGGTCCATGGTCTCCCAGGCAGAAACATTATGGCGAGGCATGGTGGAGTAAAGCTGCTTAGCATGGCAGCCTGAAAACAGCACAGGAGAACAGTGCCATAGAGGGAGGGACGCAGGAGCAGACATCAACTCCAAGGTACACCTGGACATACTCAGAGATAAGAGAAGTGTGCTGTGCCAATCCCGAGGGTGGTGGCTCCCAAGCCAATTGAGTTACCACGATCAAGCTTAACCATCTCATCCCACCCCTGGACTACTTAACACAAGCACATCTCCGTAAACCATACTTAATTCTTTAATAAATACAATGTCATAATTCCATCTAAGGCAAAATGACTATCTCATATACAACTGAAACCACAATAATCTCTTCCTCAAAATCTCAATAGTTCCATTATTTTTCAGAGGTCTAAGTCCAATTATCTTCTGAGACTCAAGGCAAACTCTCTGCTATGAGCTGCTCTAGAAATAAAAAAAAAAGTTACAGAATTGCACAGTACAAAGGCAAAGGGTAAATATCCCCATTCCAAATGGAAAGAACAGGGGTACAGAAAGAATTCGATCAAAGCAAGATAAATAGAGCAGGGCAAACATTAAGTCCTATAGTTCCATAATAAGCATCTGGGGGACGCAGTGGTGAGATATGAGTTCCAGAGGGCTTGAGGTAGGGTACCCGCTATGGTCTTTTGGTTGAAGACCATATGACCTCTCTCTCAGGCTGGACTTGCTTACTGCCTGCAGCTTTCCTTGAAAGGCATTCCATGTACCTGGCATCTCCAAATTCCTTGGGTCTTCACTGGACCTTTGGCTTCGTTGCTACAGCTTCGTGCACTGCCCTCAGGAACTCCTTGCCTGGCCTCGCAGACCTTTATTTGAAACTGAAATAGAAGGCTTTCCTGACTCCACAACTCTTTTATTCTACATTTTAGTCAAACCACCAGCATAAGCATGACACCAAGATCTGCTGCCAGTGAAAGCAGTAGCCAGGACTCCTTGGACCATGAGCATAGCAGTCTCTGGATTAGCAGAATGAATGAATTCCAAGGAACAGAATGAAAGTTTTACACTTCTCAAACAAAAGCTTTATACTTTTGTACCTGTGAGCTTTGAAATCACTTTTTTGGGGGGAGGGGTGCTGGGGATTGTACTCAGTGCCTTGTGCCTGCTAGGCAAACACTCTACCACTGAGCTAAATCCCCAACCCCGCACCCAGGAGCTTTGATATGGGTGAAATCTTGCTGACTTCTGAGATGTCTTCAAGGCATCTTTCTTCTTGTCCCTGAACCAAATACTTGGTTTCTTTCTAATGGTACTAATTTCTTCAGCAATCACACCTCCTTTGGACCTAAATTTACACATGGTCCCTTTGGGGCCAATATTTAAGTCCTTCAAATTTTTTTCTCTGCTTTTTGCTTCCAGTTCTCACTATAGACCCGATGACATGCAGCCATCAGTACACATGCCACAGTGATAATATTGAGTTGTTTCGAAATTTCCTCCCCCAAATTAATTAGTCCACCACCCTTATTCTCAGTCTACAGCAAAGTCTCAGAACATAGGCAAAATGTACACAGATTTTCTGCTCTAGTGCAACACAGTTATCCTGTAGTCTAGCTGCCAGTAGAGTACTTGTTTCCAACTGAAATGTCCTGAGTTTGACCTTTACTGTCCACATTCTCAGCGGCATTCTGGTCTTTTAATCTCTTACCAAAATCACCCATCAAGTATTCTAAAGCTTTTCTAGTTCATATCTCCAAACCTTTTCAAACTCCTTCTGAAAACCAGTTCCAAAAGTTTCTAAATCACATGATCAGGTATAGGCTCAACAACAACCCCAATTCTACCACACCGATATTTTGTTAGTCAGCTTTCTCTTTTCCGGGACAGAATACTCAACACTCATGACTTAAGGAGGAGAGGCTTAATGTGGCTCATCATTTCAGAGGATGCAGTCCAAGTTTAGCTGGCTACATGACAGAAATATCATAGTAGAAGAGCACAGTGGAGTAAATCTGCTTAGTTCACGATAGCTGGGAAGTAGAGAAATGGAACACAGCCAGAAGTGATGCAATGAAGAACTAGATATAGTGCCCAGAATTAGGCCTCTATTATAGTCTATCTGGACACACCTAGAAGTGCACTCCATCAATCCCCTGGGTGACTCCCAGCCAATCAAGATGACACATCAAGCTTGCACATTACATTTATATAGGAAATCTCCAGAAATATGTGGATATTCTGAGATATTTTAAATCTTTTAAAAAATTAGAAGCAAATGAAAGTAACTATAATCATGGGAATTACCATCACTTAGAGCCACTGTAAACAACAGCTGAAGATACCTGGGAGTCCGACAGTAGGCGCGACAAATCAGTTGTGAAATGGGCCAATAGGATTGTTTGGGGGAGCGGATCCACTCTCTTTTTAAACCAGCTTCAAGTGCCCAGTGATGACTCCTGAGTATGATGGCTTATACTTCGTTCTGCTACTCGTAGGGAATGAGTAATAGTTTCCTTTCAGAAAATTAAAGGGAACTGAAAAACCAGATACTCTTGACAGCAACTCAAGTCAGTTACAATAATTTTAAATTTTTTTACCTGGGTTTAAAGCTCCCCAGCAGAAAGTGTGACCCAGGAAAAGAGGGTTTATTAAGGGCATTTAGAAATGTAATTTCCCCTATAGAAGAACATTTCAGGGGTATCTTTCGAGCACCAGACCTTAGAGGTTAAAATATATTGATTCACTTTTCTAAGTTGACAGAGCATGAAGTCAAAGGAACTTTCCAAGTACAAAGTGTGAATCTGTATTTGGTCTAAATGAGAAACTATGAAATTATTAATTTCAAGATGTTTGGGTGCCACTGAAGTGATTTGTTTTACTTCCAGTGCATAGAAAAATAGCAAACCATTTGAAATGTGATTAAAAAATTCAATATTTTAAGGGAATGCTAATAACTGATTTGGTTCTGTATGGCTAGTTTTAGCTTAAATGACTAATGATTAAATGATTAAATTGATTGCTTGGTGTGGGAGCTTCTAGGATAATGGTTACAGATGATGCATAGAATCTTCATGTAAAATTAATGTTTTCAATATTATACATTTCAAAACAAAATTTCAAATCATTATTTTATATTTTCTATATACTGTCAATATGACAATGCTGATATTGTCATATTAACAGTAAATCAAATATCAGTTCCTATTTTCCCTTGTGCGTATAGAACATGATCTGTTTTTGGTCTTTGGGGCAAGAGGAAAAAAAAGGAAGAGAATAAAGGGGAAGCAGATTGTTAAAAACTATTAAATTGTGGTTGATTGGTTCCATGTGAAGAGATAGAGGAAAAATGACCCTGCTCTGTTTGAATATTACACAATTCTATGGGGAACTGTGGAATTCCACTAACTGAAATTTCTTATAGAAAACCTATGCTTATTTTACATTATTAGTCACTAGGTTCCACAAGTCTTATTTTCTAAAGGAAAAATTTTAGGAAATATGAGTAGCTCTTGGCTTTATTTCAGCGGATTTTTGCAAAGAATACATGGTGGTACCTTAGGGTAATACCTGCCATTGTAGCAAAGGCCAACAGCTTAATTTAAGTCACCAGCGTTTCATGAACAATTTCAACACTGCAGAATGCAGAGGCATTAGCTACCCTTTGCAGGGTAAGAAGTTGAATTTATTGCCTATAAAAGACGTGCAAACCCAATTTACCACAATTAGCAGCAGTGTCGTTCTTAAGGCACTGGAGCCAGCTTCAAATGGGCAACACCCATACTGTAATTTCTAATCCATCAGATGAAAAGTTTCCAAAATGATTTTATATGCAGTTACACACCTTTTAGATTTCTTTTAATGCAAAAATATTTTTAACATAAAAATATTTAAAAATCATGTTTCTAGTTTAATCTATTATTATAGATAACGATGTTAGCACATTTTTTCATCCTTTTTTTGCACCCCTGGAATGCTAATGGCAATGAGAATTTAGTTGACATCATGTGCTCTGACGCTGCAAAAGGCATTATTTCAGGACATTTTGATGAACAATTAGCAGCCCTCATATAGAAGGAAGACATCCAAAGACTTTATACCTTGTGATTTACTTTTAAGGTTCTTCTTAAGTTGCTTTCCACATTGTTGCATGGAAAATGCTAAGTACTAGGATACGGTCATCATCACATAGGCATGAAATCTCCTGCTACAGCTTGAAATTATACAATAGAATTTCATTCCTTGAATTAATCACTGAGGTCTCCATAGGATAATACTTTTGAAATAACTTTATGTCAGCTATTTTTTATTTAGTTTACTATTTACTTTGCTTATTTAGGTGAGTTTTAAATCTCCAGGAAACTCGAGTGGGTAGACATTGCCCATCTAGCCTTGCATCCTGTTTCCCCATTATTAATTAGCACCTCATATGAATGTGGTACATTTGTTTCAACTAATGAACCAATGGTGATGCGTTCTTGCTAACTGAAGTCTACATCCATAGATATTCTCATATTCTTAGATTTCACCTAATGTCCTTTCTCAGTTCCAAGATTTTATCCAAGATAATACTGTGAGTGT
This sequence comes from Hystrix cristata, assembly GCA_004026905.1. Classification (NCBI taxonomy): domain Eukaryota; kingdom Metazoa; phylum Chordata; class Mammalia; order Rodentia; family Hystricidae; genus Hystrix; species Hystrix cristata. The sequence goes on from PVJO010012517.1 coordinate 15,858, forward strand.
GTGTGTGTGTTTGTGTGTGCACGCGTGTTACTGAGGACTGAACCTAGAGCTTTCCCATTGAGCTACATCACCAGTTCTGTTGTGTTGTTGTTATTGTTGTTGTTTGTTTGTTTTAATTTTGAGACAGGGTCTCACTAAGTTGCCCAGACTAAGATCTTGCTCTACATTGGAAATCCTCCTGTTTCAGCCTCTCAGAGTGCTGGGATTGGCGGTATGCCCCCTTCATAACACCTTACCCAAGACTCTAACTTACATTCAACCATTTTTCTATTTATACTGCTCCTGGCTGTGACAATTTTGCAGATTTACTTTGCTAGGTCTCTTTTATAGATGTCACTCCATGAATTTGTTCCGTGTTTTTCTCATTAGATCTCAGCTAATTTTTTTCAAATGAAGACCCCCAGAGATAAAATGCCATTCTCACCAAATTTCATCATGGTTAGGTGCTATCAACGTTACTTATCACTCGTGTTCACTTTGACTATGCGGCTGAAAGTCAGTCACTATGAAGCTAGTGAGTAGGAGGGAAGGTCAGGCTCCAGTCCCTGGAGGAAGAATACTTACACGATTACTTTGAAATCTTCTGAGGGAATGACTTATGTTTATTTTCATTTTTTTCATTTATTCATATCAATATAGGCCCATAGATTTTTTTAGTCTGAGTTATAAACCAATACAGCTTTGTTCTGCTGCTTAACTTGTTCCAACTTTGGTCCCTGGGAGCTCTTTCCAGTGGCCCTGTCTCACATTGACATGCTCCCGCAATTATGGGCTGATGGAGCTTACTTATTAACATTTCCTTACTTTCTACAACTACGAGATGTTTCTGGATCATCTTGCATATTCCTTTTCCTTTAGTCTGAAATCAACCATTTCTTCAAAAAGCCATGCTTTCTTTTACTGGCAAATATTAGAAACCAAGATCAGAGAGCTAGATGTACTTGTACTGGAGGGTCAATTATTCCAGGACACTTAGCTGACCAGAACAAGAAAACATATGCCTGTATACTAAGACGTGAATAAACACATCCACCTGTTTATAAATATTGTCGTATGAGGTCCACAGTACCCACATTAAACTGCATGTAAGCTCTTTCTGATGTCATCATCCTACTTTATATGTAAACACCCATTCCAACACTGAGTAACCAGGCTTGCATCATCTACCATCCATTTGATTAACTGCTTACTTTCAGTGTACATGCACAGTAGTGTCAAAATTGCTAGTCTGTACTGCTGTGGGAGAAAAACAATATCAAGAGGAGCACTGTGCTTACAATGAATTTCTTTCGGCTTGAGTCTTAGTCTCTTCTCATCCCCAAGTTACACAGGTCAGCATCTTTTCCCTCCACTCTTTTCAGGGAGGTTGTTTCACATGTTTGTAATACAACTAAATTGTTTATCGCATTTTACATTTCACCCTGGGATCTCCAAGTCTTCTAAATATTGTTTTACATTTTGTATTTTCAGATTCATTCTTTTTGCTATGAGGTAGCACAGGTTTTGATAAATGCATTGTGTCATGCATTCACCAAAATGGCATAAGACAGAAGCATCTCACTGTCCTAAAAGTCCTCTGTGCTGTAATTATCCAGCTGCTTTTTCTTCTCTATCAAATTGTTTGTAACAACGAATCTTTTTAGTGACTCCATAGTTTTGCCTTTCCCAGAATGTGATTGAAATGAGGTCAAACAATATTTTGCATGTTAATACTGGTATATTTTACTTACAATATACATTTATGATTCATTCTTGACATTTTATGACTGAGTCATTTCTTTTTATTTTAAATAGTATTTCATTATATATGTACTATAATTTATTTATTCTTTCACCTATTAAAAATACCTACTGTTTCTAATTTTTGAATGTTATGAATAAAGTTGCTTTAAAGTTTTATGTGGACATAATTTTTAAATCAACATGATAATTTTCAAATCAACTTGATATCTAGGAGTATAATTGTTGGACTATATGGTTAGAGTATTTTTAGCTTTGTTAACAACTACCAAACTGTCTTCCAAAGTTATTTATGGTTTTCTAGTCCTACAAACAGTGAAAGAGTTTCTGTTATTCTTCATCTGCATCATTAATGTGTGTTATTAGTTCTGTTTCTAGTCTAACTGTGGTTTTAAAACTTACATTGTATGATTTGTATTCTTTTAAAATTTTTAAAGTGTGTTTTGCGATAGAGAATGTTGCCTATCTTGTTGATTTTTTTTTTCCTTTTTTGGTGCTGGGGATTGAACTCAGGGCCTTGTGCTTGCAAGGCAAGCACTCTAATCACTAAGCTAAGTCCCCAGCCCCCGTCTGGTTGAATTTTTATATGACTTTGAGAAGAACTGTTGTTGGAAGGAATAGTCCATAAATACCAATTAGACCAAATTGATTAATAGTATCATACATGTCAGACTCATCATTGCTAATTTTTCTGCACACTTGACCGATCAGTTATGTATAGAGTAGTGAAGTCTATAATGATAGCAGTTGGTTTATCTATTTCTCCTTTCAATTTGGTCACCTTTTTACCTCACATATTTTGACACTCTTTTGCTATGTGCATGCACATTAGGATTGTTTTGTCTCTTCAGGCACTTGACCACTTTATCATTATGCAGTATCTTTATCCTTAATAATGGCCTCTTTTTGCTGCTTTGTCTGAAATTACTATACCTAGTCTAACTTTCATTGTTCACCCTCCTCCATCACTTTACTTTGAACCTATTTGTATTTTATATTTAAAATGGATTTCTTATAGACAATAAATATACAGTCATAAGATTTAGTTGAGTTCCTTTTCTGTCCACTCATGCAATCTGCCAATTTAATTGGTGCACTAAACTGTTAATATTAAAAATGATTATTGATACAGTTGGATTAATATATAGCTATTTGTAATTGTTTTCTAATGGTTATATTTGTTCTTGTTGCTGCTTACATTTTTGCAGTTATTGGCTTTAACTGACCATTTTATATGATTTCCCTTTAACTCCTCTTTTAGAGTATCAATTACAAAGGTCACAAAAAGATGTAGAGGTTTACCTAGTTTATGATGTGCATTTTCCACATTTACTGTCCTGTAATTGACATGAAACTTTTATTAATCGTACACATGGGGCGTTTATATAGGTACATTGTGAAATAACCAAAACCAAGATAATTAACATATCTACTAGCTGACATAGTTGTCATTTCTACTTTGTGGTGAGATGATTTAAAACCTACTTTCTTGGAAAATTTAAAGTATTATTAACTTCAGTCACAAAGGTAATATAAATTTCCAGACATGTTATGAGTACTTTCTGTATGTTTTCTTCTTCTAGTTTTACCATTTCTGGGCCTACACTTAAGTCTTTAACCCATTTTGATTTGACTTTTGTATATGGTATGAGATAGGAGACAGTTTCTTTCTTTGGCATGTATATATACTCAGTTTTTCTAACACCATTTACATCAGGTTAGGAAGGACAACATCACATTGCCCACATCTTTCCTTCCCCATGTCCAGTCAGCGCAGCACAGAGAGATACTGTCCATGTGGAAGGACAGTGAAATGAACAGCTAAATTTACTGTGTGTCCCTAGTGCCAGAATGGCCCCTGCGGTCCCAATGCCCAGGTCCACTCCAGCACCAAGCCAGCTCTGCAACCCCTAGTTTAAGGCCCCACCCAGCACCAGGCAAGAACCTGGGTCAGGACCCAGATTCTCCCCGTGAGCCCCAAACTCCATGCTGTCTCCTGGGGGCCCAGGACTGAGGACCACCCCTCAGTGCTTAGGCTCTGGGTGTGGCACAGTGTCGAACTAGCTCGTGTAGTCCCAGGTTTCAGGTCAAGCTCATGGACCAAGGAGTCACTAAGTCCTGCAATCTTCAGTTATTGGCCAACCTGTGAGATCTCAGACAAAAAGGACATCCCAGTGCTAGTTCAGCTTCCCTTAGACCCAGGCGTTAGGACGCTCCCTAGGTGCACAGACTCTAAGAAGCCCCCACCTCCATTCTATGGACCAAAGTCCCAGGCCCACTTATAGAGACCCAGGTGATTGATTGGTCAACCCACTTGGACACAGGTGCCCGGATGACTCCTGTAGTCCCAGGACAATCGCCTGAGTAAGTAGACCCAGGAGCCAGGACCACTCCAGAAGACCGCAGAACAGTCCTACCCACCAAATGCATCAAGCAGAGGGCCATACCGGGTCTTTAGTCCCTCATTTTGGGAGGCTTTCATATCAATTAAATTTTAGCGAAATAAATTTGTTATTCTCTTATTATCCTGTCTCTAGATCACTTTTCAAATTTTTTCAAACTCTTCCCACAAACTAGTTCCTAATATTTCTGCACCACATGTCAAGGATAGTCACAGTAATGATCTCACTCTAGGTACTGATTTTCTGGAATAGTCCCTGATGCTGGGACAAACTCTCAGACATCCACAATTTAAAGGAGAACAGGTTTATTTAGGGTCATGGATTCAGAGGGTTTAGTCCATGCTTGGTTGGCTTCAAAGGAGAAACATCAGAGTAGAAGGACATGGAAGAGGACGTATTCAACTCAGGGCATCTGGAAAGTAGAGAGGAGGGGAAGAGCCAGAAAGGAAGAAAACAAGATGAGATATAATCCCCAAGCTCATGTCCCCACGATCCACTCTACTGCTAAGCACCATGTCCTCATAGCCTATTCTGCTATGAATTCCTCAATGGATTAACACATCGATGAGGTTAGGGTCCTCATGATCCAATCCTCTCCTCAGAAGTCTCTCAATCCAGTCAGGTTGACAATCAAGATTAACCAGTATAATACTATTGTTATTACTTAAACTGTTATATTTTGGATTAAGGATAACAAAAACAAAAAAATACATACTTTTTCTTTATTTACGTTTCTTTACGTAAATAGGAATTTTTGACCTCCATCATTTTGTCTCCCTGAAGAATTCTATTAACATTTCTTACTGAGTAGTCTTTTGGGGACAAATTCCAACTAGTTTGTTTGAGAAAGTCTTCATTTTTCCTACCACTTTCAAAGATAATTTCACTACATATAAAACTATAGGTTGATTTTTTTTCTCCCTTTAACACCCTGCTTCATTCTACTCACTCTTGCTTGAATGGTTTATGAATAAGAGCGTGCTATAATTGTTCATTTTTCCTCTACAGTTTTGTGAGCTTTTTTTTTTTTTCTGGCTCATTTCAAGATTGTCTTACTATTTTTTTGTTGTTTAAATATGATGCGTATTATATGTGTGGGTTTTTTTAGAATTCAATCTTTCTTCTCGAAATTTCCGAGAGTCATAGTTTGGTATTTAGTCATTAATTTAGAAAAATTCTATTCCTTTTTATGTCAAAGTTTTTTTTTTTTCTCCATTCTCTATCTTCCCTACAATAATCCAATTACATTTATATTACACCTTCAGAAATTGTCCCACAGTTCTTGGATTTTCTTTTTTAAATTCACTTTTTCTTTATACTTCAGTTGTGAAAATTCTATTGACATACATTTAAGTTCTCTGATACTTTTCTTTGTCATTTCCAGTTAACTGATTATATTCCATTTCTTTGCTTATATTCCCATTTTATATTTCTTTCTATTGAACCTGTACTACATTAATCATAATTATTTTAAATTTTCTGTTTGACAATTCCAAAATTTGTGTCATTATATGTGCCTGATGTTGATGTTTCTTTTGTCTCTTTAGAATTTGTGCATCTTCCCTGTAAGTATGTTATTTTTAGTAAAATTGCCTTTTAATAATTTTTGGAAGTTGGAAGTAGGTTATGATTTATAGGATAATAAGAACTAAGGTAGAAAGATCTTTAGTGGGGGATTTTAATCTGGCTTTAGCTGTAGGTTCCAGAGACTTTAAATTTCTTTACTCACCCTAATTTGTCTCCCCTGTGGACTGTGGTCTTCACTAAGTGTTCTTAGAGACAATCTATGTCTTGTGGATCTTCCGTCCATAATCTACTGCTGTACTGGAACCCAGGAGTGTGATGGTAAAGTGTCTAGGAGGAGAAGCATTATCTAATCTTGTGATGAAATCTCACTGGACTGTGCCCCTGGGCTGTGACCATCACAATCATTTCCTAAGAATTCATACTCTGTTTAGGTTCACAGGAAAGCCAGAAAGAGGTGAAACGAGAGAAATGCAATTCCTTCTAGTGAAATAAAGCTCTAATAAGCTTTTCTATGGAGACTAGATCTTTGTTATGGAGAATACTCTCATTATATTTTATAATGTTCACTCTAACCCTTCTTTCAGAAGCAGGTAGAATTCCTAAAATCCATGAAAATATAGACCTTCCCTTGACACTGTGGTGACCAGGCCATTATAACACCCACCCTCATCCACATTTGGCCTCCAACCTTCTGCCAAAATGTGGTTCTGGCTGTTTCTGCTGCCAGTAAACATATCTCTTCTGTGACTCTTTCATCTTCCTAATATCTACCGATTTCAGGGTGACAATTTTTCCTGTGACTTCAGCCCTGTGCTGCGGGGCCCAGGAAAAGTAATAAATTTTTAGTTCAGTCCTTTTTTTATTTAAAGGATAAGAGTGGTAACTTTCAAGCTTCTTTCGTGTGGGAACTGACTCCAGACATCTACATAGGGTAATATTTTAAAAAGTAATGTTCTAAAAGAAATAATACAATAAATCCTTGGAATTAATATGCACTGGGTACTACATCACATACTTTATAGTCTTTTATATGATACAACAAATTTATGAAGTAATGGTCAAGTGACCTAATTTCCATTGCTGTATGCTTTTTACTAAGTCATGCTACCTTGTCTTTCAGAAAGCTTAGTCTTTCACATCCAAATAGAAATAATTATAGAAAAAGATTTTACTCAGTAGAAAATATTTTGTTCAGCAGGATTAAACTGTATTAATTACTGAAACACTGTTTGACAAGCAGACTCCACATAGAGAAAAAGCCTTGAGGCGTCTATCAAATCTCTTTATTCTTCTGTTTTGGTCTCTAAATGAATTATATTTTACTCATACACCTCTGGAGTAAGATTAGGATATTTTTAAAAAATGAAATGACAGTTTATTTTTTAGAGAAGTTGATTCTGAGCAACTGAGAAAATTTGCTTCTTAGAGTATAAATAAAGAGAAGTTTGATAGAATAATAGACAGGACAGAGAAATCTTTAATAGCATATGAGTATTGTATCAAAAAAAATTGCAGCATATGGTACTGTATTGTCTTCAGGAAAACAAGCCTCCTGAGACCCTCTGCTTTGATACTAATCACAGCAGTAATTAGAGATGATGTTGGTTAGTGTTTGTGAATGCTCTTCATGTAAAGTGCAAATACACAACCAAGGTGTCTTCCTTCTTCCACCCATCACTGCTCCTGATTCTTAATAGTTTTTACACACATTTCGAAGCATGAAACTGGAAATTATTTATTTGAAGCCAAGGAAAAGCTTTTCTTTAACTATAGCTATAGGCTCTAAATAAGAGCTCTGAGGTTTTAGGAAAAGTAGTAAAAATTGAAGGTGGTCTTATAGTGGGTAAGAGTTTATAAAATTAGGTTTGGCACTAAGCATTTAAATAAAAGAGCTATCGAGAAGTCCCACAGAATTATTCACCATAATCTTTATGTAAATTGTACCATAAGTTTAAGAGAGATGAGAACATCTAAATTAAAAGGCTTTGTACTCAGATTGTAAACAGGTTGTTTTCAATCATGGAAAAATCTTAATCAAGAGAGTATGGACAGCGCTGGTGACAGAATTTTGTGTCGTGAATACAGGAACCACTCTAAACAGACTGTCAGCATAAAAAATGGAAGTCAATTAGGAATAAGGAAGCAAGGATGAGCAATTTCTCTAGTATTTCTTATGGAGAGTGGACCTAGGAGAAGAACAGAATTACATGGCAAAGGATATTTTGTAAAAATTATGAGGCTTACTGGTGATCATTTCTTTTCAGAATCCTGAAACTATATATATTTTTTATCTCTGTCATTATTGGCTAGTGAGAAGGTAGATGTCACTTTGGAGTTTTACATGAAGGTCAGCCTCATAAAAGTTGCCTGTTTAGTGCATTATAACTCACAAATTAGTGGAAAACTCACGAGCAAAGTCACAATGCAAACCTGCATGTCCCACCTTGACAGGTTAGCCAAGTAGGCTCCCAGGAGCAAGGCTAAAATCAGAAGAGAAACCGAGCCCTGCCACACAGCCCGCTGGGCAAGCTGAGCCTAGGCAGGGTGCTTCCAAAGAGAACCACGAAGCCTTCTTGCGCAGAAGATACACATTGAGTCTTCGAAAGGTTGCTTACAATATTATTTTGGCCTCTGGATATGTCGTACTTCTAACATTTACTAAGGTTAAAATTTTAACCTGGTTAAACACACTTTGGCTTTTTCCTTCCTTAGCTGTCACTGAGCATTTATAACAAGCATCAGATAAAGTTCACAAGAGATTGTCTGAAACATCTGTTACAGTGAACGCTCCTCAGAAGGCTGATCATTGTGAAGCTGGGGAGGCATCCAGGGTGATTCTTGATTATACCCATTAACAGGGAAGAGAAGGGGGCAAGCAATCTAAAACAGGAGGATGGTAAAACAGCATTTTGGGGCTTTGCAAATCTATTCTGTGATATTTTTCCAAAATATGTGTGTTCATAATTTTGGATAGTTTCTCTCCTTGAAAATTCTTTAGTTGTTACCATTATCTATAGGCAAAAGTCCAAATCCTTAACAGGCCTATCGCAATCTGTGACCTACTTATGTCACCATGAGTTTCTGTTTCCAGTCATACTAAACTGCTTGCCTTTGTCCTTACAGTTTTCATATTCAAAAGCTAAAGTGTGGCTGAAATTCCCTATACCTCCTTTTTCACTTGGCAGGTTTTTAATCTTTCCTTTTTTTTTTTTTCATTTTTGAATTAATGTGATACAAATAGTTACACTTGTATAAGGAAATTGCTACATGGCTATAACATGATCATTTTCAATGAAATTAACCCTCCCACTTCCCTCTATTCTATTTCCCCTGACCCCCTTCCACACCTCCAAAAAGTTGACCTCCCTGTTTCCTACGTGTCCTATTTATTTCACCCTTTATTTACATTTTGAGTTTCTTGTATTAGAGAAGACATGTAATGTTTAACTTTCTGTGTCTGACCTATTTCACTTAATATTGTGGTCTCAAGATCCACCCATTTTCCCACAAATGCCCTGAATTCATTCTTTTCTATGGCTGAATATAATTCCATTGTGTGTATATGCCACACTTTCTTTATCCATTCATCTGCTGATAGGCACCGAGTTTGTTTCCAGAGTTTACTGCCTATAAATAGTGCTGCTTTAAACATGAGTATACATATGTCACCAAAGTATGATGTCTTTGCCTTTCAGGAATATATCCAGGGCTATATAGCTGTGTCAAATGGAATTTCTTTCTAGTTTTTTGAAGAATCGTCATACTATCTATACTAGTTTACACTCCAACCAACAAGACAGAGGATTACTTTTTTTTGTTCTTGTTGATAGCCACTCTGAATGGAGTAAGATGGAATTAGATCAGAGTCGTTTTGAAAACATGATGAAAAATTTTTTCCTGTACTTACTGGTCATTTGTACCCTCTCTTTTGAGAAGCATCTTTTCAGTTTGTTTGCCCATTCTTTTATCGAGTCATTTGTTTTGGAGGAGTTGTTTCATTTTTAATATATTTGAGATATTATTCTATTGGGAAAATAGTTGACAAAAATTTCTTGTTACTCTACTAACTTTGACCTGTGACTTAAAATTCAGAATTATAATGCCTCCCACTTTGTCCTTTTTGTTCTTGATTACTTGGGTTATTCTAGGTCTCTTATGATGATTTTCTTCTAGTTTTGTGAGAATACTGTTGGTATTTTATTAGGAAGTGCTTTATTAGGAATGTATATATATCAGCAGTTTGCTGTACTAATAAATGTCTGGAAGCTAATGGCCACCACTTTGAGCACCTCTTGTAATTCTAGGGCCAAAGGTAACTTGCACTGATCTCGTGAGGTCTTGATAAATTTAGTATTAAAATATTTTATGAGTTTTTCTTTTCTTGATGTGTACATTTTTGATGGACTCTGTGTATATATGTATATATATATATATATATATAAAAACTTGGTGTATATATATATATATATATATATATATATAACTTTTAACAATATTCTGTTTATTCAGGAATAGGAGATACCTTTACATTTTCTATTGTCCTTCTTAATTTTTTTCTTCAGGGTATTATAGCTTTTTCAGAGTATTATAGTTTTCATTATAGAAGTCCCCTCACCCCTTGGTTAGGTTGATTCCTAAGTATTTAATTTTTTGAATCTATTATGAAGGGAATTGTTTTCCTGATTTCTTTCTCAGGTTTATTATCAGTGTACAGGAATGATACTGATTTTTCTGTGTTGATTTTATATACTGCCACTTTGCTAAATCAGCTCTAACTATCTTCTGGTATAATGCTTTTGAGGGGAGGGTCTCTATGTAAAGTAAAGGACCGTGTCATCTACAAATAAACATAATATGACTTCTTCCTTTGCTATTCCTAATCTCTTTATTTCTTTCGCTTGTCTAATTTCGCTGGCTAAAGTTTCAAGCAATATTGTAAGCAGGAGTGGGTAGAGTGGATACCCTTGCCTTAGTTCTGATTTTAGACGAAATGCTTTTGCTTTTTTCCATTCAATATGATGTTAACTCTTTCTTTATTAAACTCAGACTCGTTTCTCCAAATATTTTTTCACCCTGTTGCCCAAGTCCCTGGGAGATACTAGGGAGCTCTCCTCTCTAAGTCTTTCAGAATTTCACCCCATCTCTGTCTCAAAACCCACATCATTGAACAATTATCTACTTACGTATTCGTTTTTCATCAAAAGTGTGAGCTACTTTGAGGCCAGGAGCCTGTTGTAAATCCTGAGGATTCCAAAGAGAAATAAACTGTAAATGACTAAGGGATTGAGTTATGAAAAGAGAAGGTAGATAAAAAGACCACAGGAAAAGACACACTCTGGGATTTGTCCTTCATGAGGCAAAATCCACACAGTTCAAAATCTCTCCAGAATAAATTCATAATTAGTATTGTATATGTGCATTTACCAGTTGATAGAAACAAGAGAGGACATTTATATACAGCTATCCTCCCTAAACAGAGGTCAATTTTCTAAAATGCCTGACAAGTGACTTCCAGGGAAGACTCATTCACTGTCTTAAGGGAAGACCATTTCATTCTTGAGTGCTTCTAATTGTCGGAAAGTTGTTTGTGCTTGTTTGTTTTAAATCCCAGACCAAAATCTTTTCTCTGTTAATCTAGCTCTTCTCCAATTTTTGACTTAGAATTTAAGCCTTGATAAGCACACAGGGTAAAACTAACACAATTTCACATAACAAATCATCAAATATTTGAAATTTAAAATCTGAGGGAAATTAAACACTAATATTTAACTTTTGTTTCTTTTTTTATATTTTTCAATGGAATCATTCTTTTAAAATTCTTCAAATAGAACTAAATTCATAGGGTTATAGTGAACATCAAATGAAAGCAAAAATGTAAAGCATTTTTGTAGTGTCGGGTAAATATCACTAAAGGGAAACAAAACTGTTATACTATTAGAGCCTCGATTTGGGTGTTTGACTATTCCTATCATATCTCTTTCTCTTTATTCAGTTCAACAACACCTAGTTCTTCCAGTCGCTGGTTGCACAAAATTTCCTGCAACATTCTGGCTTCCCTCATCTTGATGCACACCAGCTTACGCAATGAGCTCTCTTAATAGAGCGCGCAAAATGGTACACATTACAAACACATGGATGGAGCGGCACGTTCCCAGTGGAATGACTTTCTTCCTTGTTGAGACACCAGTCTTCCGTTAGATAAACAACATTTACATTAGTTTTTTTTTTTGGGGGGAGAGCTCTTTGATATCATTAATTATACTGAGTTTTCAGTTGACTAAAATACCTAAGTCATTTATGAAAGAAATTCTCCAATTCAGGTTTCTACCTCCCTGATCTTGTACAGTTGGTCATTTTGAATAAATATGTAATATTTTAATTTTAATCCAATTATTTCTCTTTCTCTTGGATGGAGCTGTTTACTTACCACCTCAAAGTACAAGTTCAACAGGATATTAGCAATTATTTTGTGGTTTAGATGAAAGCATAAAATATAAAATAAAGAAAATAAAATTTTGAGCTGGATCATGGAAATGATTAAAAACATATTGCCTAGAACATAGTAAGTACTTAATAAAGTACATGTTTCCATTACGTGATATTCTTTTATGTAATCGAGATTTTATACATTTTAAAATTTCACTGGAAGAGTAATTCTCAAAATAAAAATCAAACAGACATCAATCATCCCTGTGTGGTCAGGAATACAGTCACAATCAGATGGGAGTCCACTTAATTTTGCCATTACGTGTATTTTCTAATTACCTTATGTTTATGTTATAGCTACCCTAGATTGTGGCATCCTTTCCAAGAAAGGCCCATTAACATTGTGTGTATGTAGAGATGTCCCAGGGATACAAGTATAGGACGAGTCTATTCCTTGAACTAATCAGTTTTCTTTAAGCTCTGCTCCCTGTAGAGCCTCTATTTTCTCCTAGGTGTTTACTCTGTATTTTTTACAAATTACTGCCTTGAGCTACATATACCATTCAGCTAAAATGTTAGTAACAAAGTTAGGTTTAACTCTTATGGAAGTATTTCTTGACATTCAAAATATGTATTGATTTGGAAATACTTTTATGCTTAATAAAAGGCAATGGAATTTTTCTTAGAAGAATAATCATAATTTGATAGGATCCTAAGAGTCTTAATTTTTTGCAAAGTCTTTTTGGCCATATTCAAAATACCACCACAGACTTATGAAGTCCATTGGTAAAGTAAACGCTCTACCACATTAACTCATGCCTTCAACAAACATTTATTACTTATTATGTGTGCCGGACTAAAGATAAATGATGAACAAGATAGATATGGTCCCTTCACTCCACTATATTAAGGAAAATGGGCAATAAACCAATTATCCCAACATAAATGGTGATGATACTTGGTAGTATAATATTTTATGATACTAATTTATTCTTTTTGAACCTTATAGTTTTACTTTTCTTTTTCTTATCAGGACCCTAGGAAACTCTTGGCAGCAAAACATACATGCTAAAATAATAACTTTCATATTTTGGGTCTCTCATATTACTGAAACCATGTGATATATAACCTTCTGCACCTGATTCATTTCACTTAGTATTACAGTCTCAAGATCCACTCATTTTTCTCCAAATGACCCAAATTTGTCCTTCTTTGTGGTGGAGCAATACTCCATTGTGTATATATGTCACATTTTCTTTATCCATTTGTCTGCTGATGAGCATATAAGCCACTCTCATAATTTAGCTATAAGTTCTGCTACTACAAACATGAGTACATGTGTATCACTGCAATAAATGTGTTCAACTCTTTCAGGAAAATAACCAGAAGAGGTACAGCTAGGTTAAAAATATAAATAGTTTATATTTAGAGCAAACTGAAGAGAAATGGTAAGAAACAGAGAGGTAGACTCTGTGGAAAGAGGAGGGAGATCTGGAAAAGAAAGGAAAAGGAATGGAAGGGGGAAGAGAAGTAAAAAATAAGATATTATATGTGTATGTACCAATTCCTCAAGATGAAGGTAATTATTGTGTACAGCAAACATATACTAACAAAAAATTTAAAAATAATAATATTCAGCTTTCTTTCTGGCTTTTGTGCTCTAAAAGGCCAGGAGAAAGAAAAATCAGAGAGAACAGGCTTTCCTTAAGAATAAAGCAGTCCCCAGAAGCTGGAAGAAGACTCGGACTCCACACAGTGTGGGGCAGGAACTTGGCTTGGCAGCCCTGGAAAGGAGAATCAAGTCTTCAAAGGGGAGAGCCCCTGTGGTCTCCAGGCCCACAGAACTGGGCGAGCAGACTGTGAGTCACAGAGACAGGTTCTCTAGTTTACCTGGCATCTTTCCACCGACTTGAGGGAAAAGGTGCCAAGATTCACTGAGTTTGAATCTCCTCTATCCTATAGGAACACTAGCTTAAAATTAAAGTGCTTACTTTAGGCATGCTTCAGTTCTTATAATGAAATTCATAATTCTTTAAATGCTATGAATAAAATAAACAGGGTATTATGATAGAAAGGAAATGGTCGGGACAGATATTTTTGTGAACGCTTTTTAATCTATGACCTGAAGAATATGAATAAATCAAATATGTAAAGAGCTAGAAAAGTATTCCAGCCATAGGAATAGTCAGTGCAAAGGTCACTAGATAAGAAAAACCTCGGCATGTATAAGCGCCTGAATAAAGATCAGTGTGGCTAAAACATACTGAGTGAAAGGCAGAGTGGCAAAAGGTGACGAAGGCAGAAACCAGTCAGTGCAGGGTTTTCTACACTGTATTAAGGAGTTTGGAACTTACTCTAATTGTAGTGGGAAGCCATGGAAAAGTTTTAAGTAGGAGACTGGCATAATTTTGTTTGCCTTATAAACCTACGAATGCAGCTGTTGTATGGACACTGTCTGGAGTATGCTTGGCAAGTAACAAAAGATGGAGATAAAAGCAACAGTCCAAACGAGGAAACAATTGACCCAAACTAAGATGGTGGCAATAGGGAACGAGTGTACTGCAGATACATAGAAGAAAACAGCCAAAATATATACAAGAATTGGAACTGGATGGGGAGATGTATGATGTAAGACATCTGGGCACTTGCAGATAATGTTTGGTTATGAGTTGTAAAGCAGGGCGAGGGCTGGTTCCAGTTACTGAGATATGGAGGAAGAACAGAATTGGAGGAGAAAAACTAAAATGCCTGTAATATCTGCATTAGATTTAGAAGTTCTAAGAGACACTCCAGTGTGTTTGTGTGCATTAACTGATTCTATGTACGTAAAGAAATTCATAATCCTTTAAATTCTGCGAATATGCATGATAAATAAAGCTTTGTGTTATATCAGCACCAATCTATAAGACCTTCCTAAGTCCATGAGGGATGCAACATTTTATAAGGATCAACATTCCAGGTTTCCCAGTGTGGAAATACATAAAGGCAGATAGTGGAGGTAACAGAGCAGGTGCACTAGTCTCTTCTCTAATGAACAAACTGAATTGTTTAAATTATATATATACAAACTTTTACCCAGTTGGGTAGCAGCAGTATGATCAGAGTACTTACTCTTCAAATCTAAGACCGACATAAAAGGTTTCACAAAGTATAAAAACCTTGAAGTTTCACAGCTCCATGGTACTCTTTCTTACTGCAGGAGCCTGTGAAGTCCTTCCAGTTTCCTATTGTGAAAAGACCTGAGGTTCTGGACCTGCGTTTTGTGAGAACCTCTTTTCTACTCCAGCCCGCAGTGACAGCCTAGGGAGATGCCAAAGACAGAAGGGGCACTCATCCTCCAAGAGGCCCATTCTCAGGCACGGCGTCTGTCTGTGTTAACAGAAAGGTTTGGTTTGGGATTGTGGTTGTTGCACAGTGTAGAGTACATGATCAGCAGGCACTAGGCCTGGGGCTTGATCCTAAGTAGAGCATACACAAAAACGTCTGCTTTGTATGGACTATATACTTTCAGGTAAATTTATGTTGGAAAATCTTCTGTTCTCTGAGATAATTCTCTAATAAGATAAAGACAAATGATGTGATCAAGTTTTACATGATTATTATAACTATGGTAATGGAGAGTACATAAACCTCTCAGGTCACAGACAGCCTTATCCCTGACCCTACCCCAGTGAAGAGGAGACCCTATGAAAAAGGCCAACATGTGACTTTGGAACTCAACACAAAATTCTAGGCTACCCATTCAGGCTAGATTTGGAAATGTTCATCATGTAAATAGTTTTTAAAGCTATGAGACTGGATGAGATCGACTGGGGAGCTAAGAAAGGAAGGCATAATTTCTGGATTGAAAGCGACACCAAGTCAGCCTACTGATACCATCTTCTCTGTACAGCAGTTCCAACCAAACCCAGAAAGAAATGATAAAAACATGATAAAAATATGTCAAAAATGATAAAAACATGAAACCATGCTGGGGAAAAAAGTGTCTCCTTGGACCAAAGATTGTGAAGAAAATATGATAAACCTGGTATTGAGAAAAAAAAGTAAGTCCTATACATGATATGCAAAAACATATACACAACATAAACTATAAAGGGAAAAGTGTAATTGTGCCTTCACATGATTAAAATGTATGTGAAAATGAAAGATTCATATCAGGAAAATGTAAAGAGAACTTACAAATCTATAAAATCTATTCAAGAAAGGCAGAAAAATCCTAGAAAATATCAAAACAGGTCAATAACCAAAAGAATAAAGTGTTCAACCTCATTATCCTTAGGGAAATACAAACAAAAACCTCACAAGGGAATGTCATTATTTAGTCAAACAAAATCTTTACATATTGAAGAAGTAACAGCAATTCTAATTGTCATATACTCCTACTAAAAATGTAAATCAGTGCATCTATATGGGAAAGCTGTTATTAGCTACCAAAATGAGCACAAGTTTATCCTGTAATCTGGAAAGTCTATTCTTGAGTAAACAATCAAAAGTGATGATATTGATGTGTAAAAAAATATTCACTTTTTACTTTTTTCTGCAGCTAGAAGTAGCTGAATTCCCATCAAGAGAAAAATCCATACCGAGGGACTGAAAAAGGGATGCTGGAACGCTGGAAAGTACGCCAGCAGGAGAGGGATCGGGAAGGGATACAAGCATTTGGAAAAATGTTAGCTGTAGTCAGTTTTCTGGTTTTAGATTTGGGAATTTTTAATTCATGTTTATTGGATTGTTAGAGAGGGAGGGAGAGAGAGGACGAATGAGGTTCTTGCACACGCAGTGCAGAGAGTCAGGCACCAAATATACCAAATCATATCAAAGAGAATTGATATGTCATCCAGAAATTACTAAAAATTTCAGGGTTTGTGTGTGACAATCATGTTAATATAATTATGATATGCCTTTAATACCTCATTTGAAATTGAAATTATTTTTAATTGGCATATCCACAACCTCAAATTTAATTAACTGCTATATACGAATGACTCATAAAGTCTGTAGCTTCAGTTTAGAAATTACTCCAATAGACTCTGAGCTCCTTAACCTGTATGTAGAAAGAAGCAGAACACAAGAGTTTAGGGTTTTATTTGGGGGTGTAGTCCATATCCTGCTACTACTGGTTTCCCCCTGCTGTTTAATCCTTTTAGGAATAGTATGTTTATCCTTTAAAATCTATTTTTACTTACATATTCCCTTATATATTTTAAAGAATTATTTTCCTCTATCAAAGCCAGAACCACTATCTCAATAAAATTCCATTCAGCATCATAAATACATAATTATTTCATGTTTTCAATATATATTATGTGCCTACAGTTTCTTTTTTTATCAATTACTTATGAATTAGTCAGTAGACTTGAACTAATTCTGCAATCTCATTCTAAATTTTCACTAACAGCAGATAAGAGAACATTGATACTATACATGATTATAAATGATTATTATCAAACTTTGCAAAGATTCTACAAAAATTAATGAGATATTTAAAGCCTAAATCTAAACACTGTGTAATTGTTAGTAAGACCATTTTATTGTTATGTTTAGTATAACTACTGATTCATTCTAGATTTTCATTGTATCAAATTTATAATAAATATTTTTGACTAGCAAGCACAAGGCCCTGAGTTCAATCCCTGGCACCAAAAAAAAATATTTTTGAAAGACTCCACAATCAACATGTAAACTAAAACATATTACAAGGGAAAAATTATTGGCAAGACATTTAAGCATCACCTTAGTTTGGAAGATTCTAAAATACTTCTGCTTTGTTGATGTTATTTCAATGAAGACGTGTGGTGACAATTAAAACCTAAGAAGATAAAAATGTTTTTCTATGGAAATTTCACAGAAGAATAGGTACAAAAATGTTTTGGTGATCTGATTCTCAAAGAGATAGGAGTACTTCATATAGTCGCTTGGGAATGGACACTCAAACACCCTAAACAGTGGATGGCAGAATGGGGTTGCTGCTAATGGGCAGCTGTAATAGGGATTAAGATGAAATAATTCAGGAGAAAAATGGAAACTCAAAAAGGAAAGAAATATAAATAGTAAGATTATAATACCTAAAATAAGATATTCATTAGATGGGGATGGCAGTAGTTGTACTACAGAACAAAAGAGTTAATGAAATTGAAGTATTCTTAATAATGAGAAAAACACACCAGCGAGCCAGGCATGGTGCACAGCCCAGTAATCCCAGCACTCAGGAGTCTGAGGCAGGAAAAATGTGAGCTCGAGGTCAGCCTGAACTACATAGTGAGGCCCTGACTCAAAAAGAAAAAAAAAAAAAAGAAAAAGAAAAAGAAAAAGAAAAAGAAAATGTCAGTGACCTATGCCTCCTGGCATGGTACAATAAGTAAAACCCAGTAATACTTTCGTAATATCCCTGCCAAAAATTTATAACCTGAATCTAATCATTGCAAAACATGAGATAAACCTGAATTCAGCAACATTCTGCAAAAAAAAGATTCATCCTCGTCAAAAACATAAGGTCACAAACAACAAAGAAACTCAGGCACTATTCCAGAACAAAAGAAACCAAAGATATGTGACAAGGAAATACACTAGAATATGAATCAGAAGGAAGTTTTTCTGTATAAGGTAATTTGCAATGTTTGACTAACAGTTACATATTAGATGGCGGTATTATACCATTCCTAATGTACTGATTTTAGTAATCATACTGTTCTTAGGTAAGGCAATGTCCTGGTTTTTACAAAATACTCAGTGAATTATGTAGGACTAAAGAGATTTTTGTGTACAATATCCTCTAAGTATTTTAAACACACATACTTGATAGATGATAGGAAGACAGACAGATAGATGAAAGAGAAAACCAAAGGCTAGTATAGTAAAATAGTAACATTTGGGGAAGTTAGGTGAAATATACAAGAAATTCCTGTACTATTTTACATTATTAATAAAAGTCTGAAATTATTTCAAAATTTAAAGAGTCAATCAGACTGAGAAAATATTCAAAATAAAGACTTGAACCAAAATATAAAAAGATTCATACTATTCAATAATAAAAACACAACCCTGTAAAATCAGAAATATACTTCAAAAGATGTTATACAAATATTCCCTATAGATAAAAAGCACACAAAATATTATTTGATGTGACTAGTCATCACATTTAAATCATTTTTATCATTCTATAGCTGTTTGCCTTGTTCCTAATAATCCTTTTCATTTACAAACTATGCTAAAGTATTTGTGATTAAATTTCTATTTCTTTGGTTAGTTTTTCATTTATTTCTATTTATGTACCTCAATATTTTCCATATTCTTTTGTTTACATGTGTCCTGAAATCTACACTAAGCTGAGTATTTTTTTCATATACACTCTACAACCTGCCTTTTCACTGATTAATTTAGTCACTTCATGTTTACGTAATTAATATTATATTTAGAATTATGTTTGCCATTGTTCTTACTTCTGTTTCCTCTAGGTTTCTATGCTTATTTTATTCAACTTTCTTGATGTTTATTTATTTGAGATACTGTCTATAGAACACAGGGTCTTCACACTGAGCCACATCCCAAGTCTTTTCCTTTTTTAGCCATGGTTCCACTAAATTGCCTAGGCTGAGCTCAAACTTTGAATTGTCCTGCCTCAGCTTCCCTGGGCATACAGACAGCCAACATCATACCTGGCTCTTCCTATATATTATATTTATGTTTCATTTTTTTGTCCTACATTTTTAAAATTCTACATTTTATTCATGTGTATCTACTATTAATCTTCTAATATTTATATTCCACTTAAAATTCTAATGTTTACATTTCTACACTTCCAAATAGCCTACATATTTCAGAACTCTTTAACTACAGTAAGTCCAATTTCATCTTGTCTTTGCTAGTCAATATCACAAAATAGAGATCAAAATTATTCTGCACACATCTAATATTTGTGTATAATGGTATACGTATTTTTTATTCACTCATCATTCTTTTCTCTATCCCACATCATTATCTCCACATTATTTCCCTTCTTCCTTAACTACCGCCTTGAGAATTTCCTTAGTTAGTTTTGGGCAAATTGTTGTGTGGAAATGTCTTCATTTCAACCACATTCTGGACTGAAAATTTTACAGGGTGCCGCAATTTTATGTAGATAGCAATTTTCCCTCTGATATTATTTCCTTTTCTAATGGCTTTTATGATTACTATGAGAAAGTCAGTATCTAGTATAATTGTTGTTCTTTGTTAGGTTATTTCTCTTTTTTATATAATATGCCTAACTTAAAATTTTTCTAGTTTCTTTGGTCTCTTCCAATTTTACTGTAATGTGTCTAAATGTGTATCTGTTTTTATTCTTCTATTTGGGTTTCTTTTGTGCTTCTTGAATCTGATAATTCTTATACTTAATAAATCTGGAAAAAGACCATATCTCATCAATTGTTTTTTCCCTTCCATTTGCTCTATCTTTCCTTTAAAAAATCTAATTAGGTGTATCTTTGAATAATTACCCTTACCTCCATACCTCTAAGTATCTCTTTCTTATTTTCCATCTCCTTTATTTCTTTATTTCATTTGATAATTTCTTCTGATCCATCTGCCATTTGACAAATTTGTTCTTCTAATATCTCTAATCTCCTGTGTAAAACATTGGTTCCACGTTCGATTTCCATTATTATGTATGTTTTTAATTTCCATGAATTATGTTTCACATTTTCCATCATCTTTATGGTCTCGTTTGTTAGCTTTCATTTTGAGCCTATATTTTGTCTCCTAAAATAATTTTTCATACACTTTGTATTCTTTATTTACTTGTTCTAAAATATGAAATGGGAGTTTAATTCTTTTTTATATGTTCTCTCACATCTTGCTCATCTTTTTATTACTTATGGTTTGCTTGGTACATGGCATAAGTCATGGCTCAAAATTTCTATAAAATTTAGGCAGAAAACCTTGTCCATAGACAACTGAAAAAGGTAATTCCCATATATCTGAATGATATGATACCAAAGTAAGAATTTTTGTAAAATGAGAACGTAGTATAAGCATTAATGGGGTTTCTATTCTTTTCACTCTTAATCATGTTTAAAGTTATATTCTAATGTGGAAAAATTACTATCACTATTGTTTTCTTCTACTGGATTTCTCAAGGGTGAATTACTGACATAACAAAAATCTATTTCATATTTTATCATTTTAAAAACCATCTAAAGTCAGTAATTTGGCTAACTTTTCAAATTACTCCTACTTATCTTTATGCTTTATTATGGTGCTTTGGTTCTCCAAAAAAAAAAAAAGCCTTTATTTTCTTTCCTGAAACTAGGTATATTATAGATGAGATTGTTTTGTTACATAAGAAGAAATTTTTATATTCAATTTATTAAAATATAACCTCTCTTCTTGACAGTATCTTTTGAAATATTATACTTTAGAAATATTGCAGTTTCTACATCAATAGCTAATTTTTTTTCCTCTATTTTGGTACAATATGTTCTAGCTTTAGGATGATGAACATAAATATTCCTTTTTCCAAATACTTTGTTGCTCGTAAGAATTGATGTATAATAAGATGTCCTATATTCAAAGATCTCATTTTACGAGGTTTGGAGCCAAATGCTTCCCAACAAGTGTGTGACTTTGATATGTGTAAAGATAATTTGCACAAATACCATTTACCATTCACTTCTATTCCCTTAAGATATATACTCCTTGTTTCTACATGAATTTTTCTCTACATAATCACTATAGTCATCTTCAATTTTACAATCTTTTATCACAAAGTAAATGCATTATTATACTTTATGCTTTTATGTATGTGACATTTCAGGACTTGTTTTAAACTTGAAATAATCTATATCCTTTGTGATGTAGTATAAAAATAGTTGGTACTTGTTCAAACTAGTGGATTCAGTTTCTGTTGATATAATAGTGTTTTTGTTAGTCATGACTTTATTTCTACTTTCATAATGATAGACAATAATTTAAGCACAATAGTTTAAAAATGTGTCTTCACATTATTCAAAGTACTGGTTATCAGTGTCAGAAGAAATCTATTCTCTAGTTGTTGTAACTGCTGTAAGAGAACCCCTGTAATATCAACACTCTGGGAGGCTGAGGCAGGAAGATTGCAAGTTTGAGCCAAGCTGGGGCAATTTGGGGATGTATACACACAAAAGGAGTGTCAGAAATATGGCAGGATAATGAGATCATTGAAAAGACTTGATAAATCAACCGAATTAGAATATAGACTCAGCTGCTGAAACAGAAACCCCGAATACAAGTAACTAAGTCCTGACAAAAGATCACTCCTGTCTTTCTCATGTAACAAGTTAAAATTAAATGTGTCAGGTTAACATGAGGACTCCACAGGGCCAGGGAACAAATTTCTTCTATCTCATTGTTCCATTCCTAAGATCTTGCCTTCAGCAATGTAATCCACCAGAAATCACCACTCTAAGCATATTCCAGCTGATAGTGTACTCTTACGGGTGCAGGCTTTGGCTGCTCAAATTCCCATCTGCAGTTTCCCTAGTGGATTATCTCTGCTTGACAAGAACTACCATGACCAGAGGCCCCGGAATTTATGCTGAGGTTTAGATTGAACTGGGGTGGGTTCATTATCAGCTTAGTTGGTAGATGTTTCCAGAAGCTACCAGAGCCCCAGATGGGAGAGCGTCAACAAGGATCCACCTGTGTGAGCCTCACCTTTCAGGAGTTCAAGCTCAGCTTCAGTGTCAAACAACAATAATTTCAAGAAATTTTTGAAGTATTTAAAGACCCTTGTGGGGTACACAGTTTCATCTGGAGAACACGTGAGTCGAGGGCATCATTCCAACAGCTTTATCGGGAATCAAACTGTCACTAGTTCCAGAAAACTGTGTTGTGTTGTGGCCCTTAAACTAACAGGCAATGCCTGCCTGACCCATTCAAAGGAACTGGAGGAACTCAGCCTGCTGGATCAGAAAATAAATGCCTCTAAATTTTTTGTTTGTTTTTAATATCTGTCTGCCACCTATAGGCATTGGGATGCAGCATGTCATTGGTGATCATATCCTGCTTCTAGTATGAAATTAAGCATACTAAAAAGTGAATGCTGCAACAACATAAAATTATAAGTATCCACGACCGCTGGCTACTGGCCAGTGCTTGGCAAGGTGTTTAAAAGCCCGTCCCTGTGCTTCCAGATAGATCGAACTCTATAATGTGATAGGATCGCCAACCCACTTTCTGCTATATGGGTTGAGTCTGTGCTGCTTTTAGAACCATTTCTTTGCTTGGCTCCTTCCCCTTCCTATACCCATTACTTTCAATAAGTCCCTGAGAGGACTCCTTTGATAAATTGCTTCCAGAAGGATCTCCGTCTCAAGCTCTGCTCCTAGCGGCAACAAACGGAGACAGTTTTCTCCAAGTAGACTTAATCTTTCTGATAATGTGACCTCAATCAAACACACACAGATACCACGTCCAATCTGTCACTTTGGTTAGGAACATCCAAATACTTTTACTATGATCAAATTAATAAGAAGATAATGTATGTGGCCTTCATAACAGAGATAAACATAACTGTTCTATACAATAGTAAATATTTTAGCTATAAAAGAGTCAGAGTTACAGTACTAATATTAGTCAATAAACAACTTTTATATACAGGTGGTAAATTCAGTAACTATTTAAATTTTTAAAAAATATTACAGTAAAAAAACATTGCCACTAATCTCCTTTAAAATATTTCACCTGCCTTGAACAAACTATCCCGTTGTACTCGCCACTTTCTGAAGCACTCCTGGAAGTCCTCTTCCATTAGTGTCCTTACAAGGTGAGATTAAAATTATGATGAACACTGCTGCGGAGTGCCAGCCAACAGAAAGGCAGTGATATAGTATCCTCACCTCCTTATCCACCAGATCTGCCGCTGTGTGACTTCTTGCTCTTCCCCACAGTCATTCTGCATTGATTCAGGACCTCGAGGCAGTCCTAACAGCACAACTAAGACCCTCATGAAAGAGGGTTTCTGGAAGTGAGGGAAAATATTTTGAGAGGGATTAATAGCAATGTGTCTTTTACTGTAACAAATTTTAAAAATGGAAACGTTCACTATATTTTAAAATCACATCTCATACAATAAAATTCTACCATAATGCTCTTAGAGAAATAAATTACATAAAATGCAATGGTGTGTTATTAAGAGGCTAATGAAATTGTCCTGGTGAGTCTCCTGCAAAGAATAAGAATAAAGCGCTCTGGTTGTGCTATTTTATACCCAAATCTGCATAACTACCTGGTTTATTATTACAGGGTTTTACCCTATATGACTAGTTGAATATTCTTCAGATCTGAAGATATATTTAATTCTGGAATATCTCAGTTCTGACTTTGCAGTACATCCTTCAAACTTAGTTGGCCAATTTTTCAAAAGTCCATGAGCTATAAAAATTGTATCTACTTATGTAACTGAAAGTTTTAGAATAATCCTAAAAAATATACAGAACATGTGTAAATATATGAAGCAATATTTACAAAATGCTATTATTCTACATTTGGGGGAGCATTATTTTTAATCTAATTAGTCTCACTTGAAACTAAGCCATATTTATTGAACAGACAATTGTTAATTTGGATTTGCCAATCACATGTAACAAGAATAATTTAAAATGGGGCTGGGGATTTAGCTCAGTGATTAGAGTGCTCGCCTTGCAAGCACAAGGCCCTGAGTTCGATCCCCGGCACCACAAAAAAAAAAAAAAAAAAAAAAAATAATTTAAAATATAATCCCATTTCCTTTCTACTTCTGTTTTAAGGGAAAGAGAGAGCTTCTCAATTAATATTTAGCAGAAAGAGTAAGAGATCTTGTCTTATCATGTTATTCATTTTTTTTTTTTCATGAAGGAAACATGAAATAGCTGACTAGTGTGTCTTCCTGGATGATTGGAGTTTTTGGTGAATTGTTTCTACTTTCCCAAAAGTAATATAAAAAAGAGAAGATGGTTATTCCTTGACCCACTAAAATCCCAGCAGCTCTTTTGCATCAAAATCTGTTTGTCCTTACTAATGTGGAGAATTTCTTTCCACTAAGTAGCCTCACAATCCCACAAAATCTGAAACACACTGAGCTCAAGGTGTGTTGGCAGCGGCAAAAGTTTGCCCATTTTGAACCGAAATGAACTTTTCTCTCTTAAAGAAATCAGTAATATTCTTCATTCATATTTTAAAATTTTTAATACATAAAATTTGGGTTCTTGGGAGTCTTTTTTAAAAAATCCTTTGCTTCAAGAAACTATTCAGTGATGTATCTCCAAAAATATTCATAATAAAACCGTGAATTATGGTTTTTTGGATCTTCCATATTACATTTAAAAAGATTACCTGTCCGTTATTGAGGGACTTTAGGGTTTTTGTTTTTGTTGCTTTACATTTTAAAAAATAGTCATTTTGTTGTAAACATTATAACATTTATTCAAAATTGACCAAAAAAAAAAATTATGGGTCCTCAAATGCTGTTCACTGCTGAAATGTGAGAATTTCTCCCATATTTCTTAAAGGACTTTTTTCCTTCCTATTATAGACTGGCAAATTTTATCTACTTCATGACTTTGTACTCATTCCATTTCTGTGTTTCTGACCTTTACAACATTTGTACATCTTCCTTCCAGAAGCAAACATTACCTTTCTTTGCATCAAACATTAGCATATTTGTTCAATCCAATTGTGTATAAAAAATAATTCTACAGGTATCCACTACCAAAAACATATAGGAAAATTTCAAACTTTGCCATACTTTTCATTCTAAAAATATATCAACCCAAATATATATATTTAGAATGCAGTATTCCAAAGGTACATGAATTATTTCATTTTTGTGTGTGTGGCTATTTTTTCAATGAAATACAAAGTCTCTTTGCTTCTTCATATCTTGAGTATGAGGTTTTCTCTTCACCCTTTTTGCTGATTTATTTCATTTATTTTAATTCTTAAAAAAATTAAGCATGGCGTAGAATCAAAACTGTATAAAATACATACTCAGAGAAATCACAGTCAGGTCTATACCCCTTCCTTCTAATTCCTACCCCTAAGGGTAATTGATTTCATTACTTTCTCTTTCATTTTTCATTATTTGTCTACACAAAATTAAGCAAATGTAGCTATACATATTTTAATTTTCTCTTATTTTTTAGAAGAAAGGTAACATGCTACATGCATTTGTTTTTGTCTTGTATTTTCCATATAATAACACATCCTGGATATTATTCTATGTCATATTAAAGAGATCTTTATCATTATCTTTATTACCTTTTTTGGTAGTTACATAATATTTCAATATGGATGTGCTGAAGCACATTTAATTTTCCTTAAGACATTGTTTCTAATTTGTTGGGGAAAAGAGTTGCTTCTAATTTTAACTAAGGCCACAATGTGTAAACTTGTCCCTATGTTATGTGTATCTTCAGACAAATTCCTGTAAGTGGAGTAGCTAGATCAAATGGTGAATGAAGATAAAATTTTAATAAGTAATAATAACTTCCCATAATGCAGTTGTGTTATTTTGGATTCCCACTAGTAATGTATGAGAGTGCTTTTTTCCCACACCCCTTTCCAATAGTCTGTAGTCAATCTTTGGTCTGTAATTTGATAGGCAAAAAATGATTTATCAGTATAATTGCATATTTTTCTTCTGATTATGAGTGGTTTTGAGCACATTTTTCCTATTGGAAAGCCATTTGCATATTATTTTATGTAAACCATTCAAGATTTTGTCTATTTTTCTTTCCTTTTTTTCCTGTTTGTCATTGTTAGTTTCTAAGAGATCTTTATATGTTGTTGACTTTTCCTTGATGGTTCAATTTACTTTTTTCCCAGCCCCAAGCCACAACCTCCTATGTAATCCTCTACTGACATTGTTCAATTGAGCTTTTGATAGTAATAAACTTGTTCTATATGCTTCTTGTTAAATAAAGATACTGCTAGTCACATGTAGCTAGTGCACTTGTACAACTCAATTTTCAATTTTATTTAATTTTGAATATGAATTTTCCTTCAAATAGCCATGTCTAAGTAGGGTAGCTCTTGGATAGATATTTTAAATTTGTATCTTTTAGATTTAAATCCATAACCTACCAGGAAATTATTTATAATTGTAAGGCAGTGGGAACTTAATTGACTCTGCATCACTTTATTGAACAAACCCTGTTCTGCATTGTCATATTTTAATAAATCAAGTGACTATGAATATGGCATTTTTCTGAATGGTTCAGATTCATTAATCTAATCCTCAATCTTTATATGATTAACACTCTGATATATAACTTCAATGGGTTAGTAATAATATTAATATATGGTAAGGTAAGCTTCAACTGTATTATATCCAAGATTCTATTTTTGACCCTTTAATTTTTCACGTAATTTCTAGAATAATATTTTTGCTTTAAACAATTGGGGAATTTTAATCTATACATCTGGGGGAGAATTAGCCTATTAAAATATTGGATCTTCCTATTCATGAACACTGTATATACTTATATTTATTTAGATTTTGTTTAATTTCTCTAAATAATATTTTATAGTTTTCTACTAGAGGTCTTGCATACATTTTTGAATTTTTTTCTAGTTATTTAAAAATTTTCAGTGTTATATACATGAATCATTAAAATATTTATTTAATTATTTGTTACTGGTATTTGGAAATACAACTGATTTTTGTGTATTGACTCAGTATTTAGAAAATCTGCCAAATTCACTTATTAATTTAAATAGTACAATGATAGATTTGTTTGATTTTGATTTTTCCAGAGAATGCAACCCTAAACAAAAAAAATGCTTTGAGTTTTTTTTTCCATTCCTAAGCTTTTATTTCTCTTTCTGGATTTATTTCATTGTTGATTAGGAGTGGTAGTAGGTGATTTAGGAAAAAAATTTATTATATTTTATCATTAGTCATAATATTTGCTCCAAATATTTATAGCTACCCTTTATAAAATTTAATAAGCATCCTTCTAGTCCTAGTTGTTAAGAGTTTTTATTGTGAATGAAATATGAATTTTATCAATAATTTTCCTGGAGCTATTATGATTTACTCTTTATTTCCTTTATTCAACATTCTTTTATGATTAAAACTCCCATCAAATTAGAGCTAGAAGAATTGTACCTCAACTAAATGATGCCTAAATATGACATACTAGGAGCTAACATCATAATCAGAAATAATTTTAGTTCTTATTATGAGAAGTAAAAAGCATACCTCTTTTCCTGTATGATGAGGAACAATACCACAAGGAGTGCCTACTTAAAGCATTTCTATTCAACAGATTTGCTAGAAGTTCCAGGCAAAGCAATTAGGCAAGAAAATAAATAAACAAAAGATATCCAAGTAGGAAAGGAATGAATTAAATTGTCTCTGCTTTCACAACATGAATATATATATATATATGATATGTATATATTATATATATATGATATGTATATATTATATATATGATATGTATATATTATATATATGATATGTATATATTATATATATATGATATGTATATATGATATATATATGATATGTATATATGATATATATATATATATATGATCCTAAAGCCTCTGAAAAATCATTAGAACTAATAAATTCAGTAGTGTTGTGGAAAACAAAATCAGTATAGGAGGTAAATTATATATTCATTGAAAACTAAAAAATATTTGTGAAAGAAGTTGAAAAATACACAAATAAATGGGATGATGGCCTGTATTCATGGGTTAGGAAAATTACTGTTTAAATATCCATGCCACCCAAAGGAATCTACTGATTCAATAAAATCCCCAGCATTTTAGAAGCTTTTTCTACAGAAATAGAAAAAAAATTAAACTTCATGTAGAACTCCAAAAGACCTTGAATAACCAAAGCAATGTTGAGCAGAAAGAACAAAGCTAATGGAATCACACTATCTGACTTAAAATGTATTTTAAAGCTTCAACAACCAAATCAGCATGGTAAGGGCATAAAATAAACTTTCAGGTTCAACTGATTTTTGACAAAGATGCCAATTACACCCAGTGACAAACTGTCTCTTCAGTAGTGTTGGGAAAACCGTATCTATATGCAGAAGAATAAAATTGGGTGTTTTTCTCTCACCATATGCAAAACTCAAACCAGGTTAAAGATTTAAAAGTAAGATATGAAACTGTTGAAAACATAGGGAGAAAGCGCCATAGCATTCGTCTGGGCAATGATTGCTTGGTTCTAAAAATCATAGACAATGAAAAAACAAGAAATAACAGCATTGCTTCAGACTAATATCTTCTACACAGAAAGAGGAACTATCAACAGAACAAAAAGAAAATCCACAGATCGAGAGAAAATATTTGAAAACCATATGTCACATAAGGGATTAATATCCAAAATATATAAGGAATTTACACAACTCAAGAGCAAAAAAGAAAATCCAATTTAAAAATGGGAAAAGGACCTGAGTAGACATTTCTCAAAGGAAGACATGCAAATGGTCAACAAGCCTATGAAGAATTCTCAACATCACTAACCATCAGACGAATACAAATTAAAACCACAATCACATCACCTCATATTTACTAGCATGGCTGTTATCAAAAAGAAATAAATATTGGAAGAATATGCAGGTAGGAGGATTCTGCACACTATTAGTAGGAATGTAAATTATGGAGCCATTGTGGCAAATAGTATGACGTATCCTCAAAAAGCTAAAAATACCCCTACTTATCATAGAAATTCTATTTCTAGGTTTAAATACAAAGGAAATGAGATACCTGCACTCCCATGTTTGTTGCAACACTCTTCATAAAAACCAAAACACGAAATTAACCCGAGTGTCTATGGAGAAAGAAGACACACACACACACACACACACACACACACACACACACCCCTAAAAGACTCTACATGATACATATGTGCATTTCTGTTGTGTGTGACAATATGAATGAATGTGGAGGACCTGAGGTTAAGTGAAATAAGTAAGGCAGAGAAAGTCAAATACTGTATGATCTCACCTATGTGTGAAATCTAAAATAATGGAACTTACTGAACCAGAGATTAGAATGGTGGTTCCCTGTAAAGTGATTGTGGGAAATGGGGAAGAAAGGAAACAGGTTAGTGAAAGCATCAAATTTCAAACGAACAGAAGATGTGAGTTCTAGAGATCTACTGTACAGCACTGTGATTATATTTAATAATAATGTACACTGGAAATGCTGAGATAGTGGATCTTAAATGTTTTCACCACACACACACAAAGATAACTACTTGAAATGATAAGTATATTCATTAGCTTGACTGGGTAATCATATCACAACTTATACACGCACTGTATCAAAACATCATGATCATGGAAAATATATCTTTTTTTTCTTCTGTACTGGGGACTGAACCCAGGGTCTTGGCATTGAGTGACAACGCAACATTTTTTACTTTTTGTTTTGAGATGGGTCTCTCTAATTTGCTAAATTTCCCAGGCAAGGTTTGGACTTTCAGTACTTCTGCCTCAGTCTACCAGAGTGCTGGGATTACAGATGTGTGCCACAATGTCTGGCTCGATTTTTTCAAAAAGATATATCATGAGAGCCTTAAAAATAAACTACTTGGAGATGTTTAGGAAGAACTGAGGGATCTTAATTAGAAGACAGCAAGTGGTGAGTACAATCAATATAATATATTCATATATTTTTTCTAAGAGCATTTTTGTGATATATTTAAGTAGCATTAAGAACTATTGGGAACCTAGGTATATCCCTCATCTATTCTGCTTTCTTCTGGTTCGTAGCATTCCCAGTGCTCCTTTGGAAGACTCTGTGTGTGCAGCGTTGGTGGAAGTACCAACAGATGTGCTGCCCACTTACTGGGCACAAGAGCTAGGTTAAGCCAATAAAATTCTCCCTCGGGATGAAAACTAAATCAAAGGATACCGAATTGGAAGGAAAGCTTGAAGGATTTCAGTTCCATGCCCTCTGATGAGCCTGTAGACCCCACAGTCATCCCAGTTCTTGTTCTATTAGGATCCTGCATTTATATGTATACACATTTACTTTGCAGTGAGCCACCCACAAATCATTCCAATAAATTCTCTTTTTACTTGTATTTTACAGTATTTTATCCTGATACTTACAAATAACAACAAAAAACGGTTATATCCCAGTTATAATTCTGTACCAAGGGTAAATATAAGGTGTTATATATGTACACAAGCACATATGTACACACACACACACACACACACACACACAGAAATCACGAAAAAAGAAGAGAGTTTACTGCATTCTCTCTTTCATATCCTGTTGGTCTGTTTTGTTTTTCTGGGCATGTATGCTTAATAGGTAGGATGTCTTATTCTAATCATATGAGAAACAATTGGAGGACATGTTGATAGCTAGGAGAGAGAGAGAGAGAGAGAGAGAGAGAGAGAGAGAGAGAGAGAATATGTCTTGGTAGATGGAGAAAGGTATAATGAAGCATTTTTAGTCCAAATAGAATTATCTTACCCAGAAGCACAATGCTCTTAAGAAAGTGATATTTTTTTCTGTGTTATATGTAAGGCTAATACTTTTAGGGCTCTTTTTCCTAAGGATAAAATCACTCAATACAAATGAAAACACAATGCATGTATTAAATGCATCTGGTCATATTAATATTGAGGTCTTTATATGTATGTATGTGTGTGTGTGTGTGTGTGTGTGTGTCATTATTATTGCTTTTCTATTGTCATTTTAGAAAAGAATTTCTAACAGAACCCATCTAAAAGGTACTTTAGACTTAATGGTTATAGCATTTGTGAAAGTGTTCACAGGGTCAAATTGATTCAATTATTCTCATTTGTATAAAAGGAATGAACATTTTTGAGAGTCTACTATGTTTGTTCTTAACCCAGGTTGAATATTAGATGCACCAGGGAGCTTTTGAAAAATGCAGATTTCCAAACTATTTGAAAATACTCATCCTTGTCTCTGTTATTCTGGTACATATTTTAAGAACTGAGGACCATGATTTGTGCCTTATTTATGATATGACCATACCTGACAGACAGCTAGTGCTAACGTAGTCCATGCTCTGGAACCATACTTCGTTCAAATCCTATCTGACCACAAGTTAGCTATGTAACTTTGGACCATTTACTTAACCTCATTCTGTCTCCAGTTCCTCAGCTATACAATCAAGATGATGTTAGGGTCTGTTTCATGCAATTGTGATTTCTGCGTGTTAACATTCGGAATTGTAGGCTACATAAATCCTGATTCCAAATCCTTTTGAAAATCTATTGAAATGCCTAATAACTGTAATTAACATCTGAAGAAACTGAGATTTGGGCAGGGATCATATACAGAGACAGAAGCCTGAGAGTGTATCCCTTGAAAGTGCCAACATTATAGAGCAAGTAGTGCCATCCTGAAAAGAGAACTGAAAAGCCAGAGGTGACAGTAAACTCTGAGAAAGTATATTGCAGAAATGTAGAGAAGAGCTGCAGAAGGAAAATGTTGAGTACAGGTGTCAAATAACCTAGGAATTGAAGTCACAAGGTGTCAAATGGTTTGGGAAAGGGAAAGGTCATTGGCAACCTTAAGCAAAACAGTTTTCATTGAAATGAATAAACAAGTATAGCAAGTATATTCTATTACCTCTTTCAGAACTTTTGGTGATAAAAGGCAAGAGAATACAGATGGGAAAAGATATAGTCTTCTAGCATTTTTTAATGGAAAGGAAGTAAATCTATTGTATTCTCAGGGTAAAACGGTAAGAGATCTTCTAAGAGTGGAAAAGAAGAAATCACGTAGGAAAGAGGGGATTTATCTTACACTGAGGAGAAAAGGAGGAAGAAAGAGATGTAACTGTAGATGGAAGAACAGGTCTATCTATGGTCATAGATTTTTGGCTAAAAGACTTCTTGTCTCTAACACTTTCGAATTGACTACTTCTGAATAAATGCACAATACATTTGTATAAGTGTGTATGTGTTTGTGTACCCACGCACAGTTCAGAGATGTGAATATGTAAAACATAACATCCTTGTGTGAAAACAAATAAAGCTACAAATCAATACTGAGGAGGAGGATTTCAGATCTTAAAAATAATTAGTTGGGACAAAATTTACAAAGTGAGAGGCAAATTTGTATTTTCACTTAAAAGTTGATTATATATTGGTGAAGTTGAAGTTTTTGATTTCACTTAATTTCCAAAATGTGAAGTATCCAACAAATTTGGATTTAAAACATTCTGTTCTTAAAATATTGTCTAGTCAATTTTTCAATAACTTCTTATTGGAGATTACTTTAAAATCCAGGAACTCTATTTTTACAGTCAATATTCAAATTTCTAAGCCTGTGATTAATGACTCACTAACATGAAATGAATGAAGACTGTTTGGAAAGTTTTACAGATCATGTACTACATCCCAAAGACATGTGAAGATTCAGACTTCCTTATTTTTAACAATAGTATAAAAGTCTCACATCTTAAACTTTTTTTTTATAGATACATTTTTCTACTTAAAAAATATATCCCTTTACAAAGCTTTTGTAAATAAAGAGGGGAGAAGGGATCAAAGGGAGGGGAGGGGAATGGGAAAAAAAGAAGCAGCAACATATATTGCGTATAGGTACAAATTCTCTACGATGAATGTTATCATTATCTATATCTGAAATGTACTACTAAAATAAAATTAAACATATATATATATACATATATATATATCCCTATGAATGTAATTGTGTTGAAACAGACCTCAATGTAAAATGGTATTTTATTTCCGTGATGTTAGAATCATTCTATTTTATTTCACTTTTGTGAATAGCAGTTTCAATCCAAAGGTGATGAGACTGGTTTTGCTGTCACATTTGTAACACATCTTTAGGGGGAAGGTGCAACTGTGAGCCAATCATATCACTTCACAGGTTGTGTCACAAAACCTTATTATCACAACCTGGAGTGAAGCCAGTTACTTAAAGTTTTCCTTAAGAAATATAAAAGGCAGCCACAGTCTATTCATAAAAGAACAACTATGAAAGATCTCATTAAAAAAACTTACCACCCAAAAGTGTGGTAATGAAAGTGATGCAAATGTCAATCTTGTTACTAAATTGCCAGGAAACAACCCAGAAGGGACGTCTCTGGAAGAACATCACAGAGCAGAAGCCGACTGCCTCCTAAAATGAGATTATGGTGAAGTTGCAAATTAAAAAAAAAAAGAAAAGAAAAGAAAAGAAACCATCTGCCAAAATGAATGTCACTATTCCATAGAACATGAGTATAAAATGAAATATTTATGTAGAAATGTTTGAATATTGTAAACAAATATTCTTCAATGGCCTCGCACTCTGGGACAAAGGTAGTGACTATATGGAAAGTAGAATGCAAATCTGAACTTACAGTGTGTTTCTCTTGAGTTGTGCGACTAATTTATGTATCATCCGAGGGCAGGAACTGAATCATTTTCATCTTAGTAATTCCCCGAAGTATGGAATGAGTCCCTTGCTAATATTCCATGCTCAGTACATGTTTGTCATTGGGGAAAACATGGCCCTTCAAAGTGTAGGCTTTTCGAGTGTATATCCTGACTATATTAACATTAAATATAACAAGTTTTGCCAAGTTACTTTCGTATTCTGTGGTTGGTTTCTTTTGTTTCCAAGTGACAATACACAAGTTGGACGTTTGATGTAAGAAGTGAGTGATGTTATAATTGTGATATTGTATCACAGTAGCATACTATTTAACACTGATGGTATCGGATAAACTTTGCATTCTTTCCCCTCATTTATGATTTCTTTTTATACTCAACTCTTGATTTCTAACAAAAACTTGGTGACTTGCATGAATGGATTTCTTCCCCTGATTCTGGACTGACAATTGTCCATTAAAGATTCTTGGTTTCCAGCTTCTTGCCCTGCCCCTGAGCAGGCTGCTTCACGTACTCCTGGTGCAGACACTCCATTCTGATACACCCAGGTCCCGCATTTCCAGAACACTTTACTCCAAAATTTCTTCCACCCCTCCATCTTCACTAGGTCCAAACTCCTTTCTAATCCTGACCTAAGCCTTTGGTTACTGACATCAACCCCACTTACTGACTGTAACTTCTCACTTCTCAGACCACTTGAATTCTGCGAGGTACCCTAGCCACCTCGCAGAATTACTCTTCACCTTCAGCTCCATTCAAAATCCAAACTCTCCCCGAAGTGCAGTTCAAATCTTACTGCTTCTACAAAGGCTACCCTGATTTTAGACACAAGAAACAATTTAAACTGTCTGGAGGGTCTTCCATTCTCCTCAAATCTTTATGTGCCATTTTTGCTCTGATATGATTTATTGTATTTAGGAGGCAGCAAAATCCATTTAGAATCTATTCGGATTTCGGACTGAATCCTAGGTTAGTAAACTTATATACTTTGGATCTAGAAATCTGGGAGATTTGGGCCTGAATCCTGAATCAGTAAACCTGGGTGACATTGAGCTCGTTACTTCACCTATTTGTGCCCTAGTTTTCATATCATTAAAAAGGAATGTTCTCTCACAGTCTCTCTCAGGATCAAACAAAATAATATATGCAGAACATTTAGCAAAGTTTCTGGAACATAATAAACTAGTACTCAGTGGTTATTATTGTTAATGCCTCTGTGCATGTGTGTATATGTTTCACTACTTTTTGTATTACCTTGAAATTTGTCCAGGGTGTTTAATCAATGCTATATTTGTCACAATTTCTCCAACCTAAGACTTTTTATGTGTCTCTTTTATATATCGAACTCTCCACTTTGCTGGTTAAATATCTAATATATTGACATGTATATAATTAGAGTTGAATATTTTCATGGTGGGAAAATGAATTATCCAGCCCATATCTCTGGGTGAAATTTCTCTATTTTCATGCCTAAGCACAACCAATTCCCACTTTAAAATGTGTAACTACTGAAACTAAACAGTTGAATCTTGAGAATATGAAGATATGCTTTAAAACTAAACTTTATTTGTATCTTTTAATTTTGGTTATTGTCTGCATATATTTTGCTAATGTTTATTTGCTGTTAATGACATTTTGTGACACTTCAGAACAATTTTTAAACAATTTTTAAAAATTTTATGAGTTAGATAATACATATATACATATGTACTATGTGTTTATGATATTAAATGGCACAAATTTGCTTATATGTTCATTTGAACTTAGCATCATGAAAGCATTTGTTAAAAATACAAAAGGACATTGTGACATACACACATTATCACAGGGAGAGAAGTAAAAACATGACCAGAACTGTAATTATTTTGTATACATCATCAGTCCTATTTGTTACCCAGAGATGCTGAGAAAAATGGACCTCAGCATTCACATGCTGGTGTTTTAGCAGAAAAAGTTACATTTCCTGACACAGAAGATAGAAATAGTCAGTTTTCTAAATAATAACTTTATAACAGTGCATTAGTCAGCCTTTCACTGTTAGGATAAAATATCTGACAACTTAAAAGAGAAAAGTTTTATTTTGGCTCATAGTTCCAGAGATTTCAATCCATGATCTGCTGGCTCCAAGGCAGAAACCTCATGGTGGAAGGGTGTGGCAGGGCAAAGCTGCTCAATTCATCGCACCCAGGAAACAGAGAGCAGAAGAGCCAGAGAGAAAGGGACCAGTTGCTAGATATAGTCCCTAAGGCTACATCCCCGTGAGACACCCAGACACACCCAACATTGTGCATCAGTGATCTCTCAGGCATCTCCCAAGTCAACGGAGTTGATAATAAAGATTACCCTTTATCTATTTTACTAAGTTAATATCTTCCAATTCACAGTGTAGCTCATAAATGTCATAGATGGAGCCTACGTGGAAGGTAGTCATCAAATTCCACTTTTTGTTAAAAAAAAAAAAGAAAAATTAGGAGTAAGAACTAAAAAAATCAATATTTGTTTACTAAGTGAACCAACTGGTGTAATAATTGGTGCTTACTATTAAGCAATAAACACCAAATGACTATGAACACAATGCTCATTAACAGTTAGATATCCAAGAAGTTGTAGGTCATAAAATTAGGCTCCTTAGGTAGGAAGTAACCTGTCCTTACAATTTAATTTTAAAATTAGTCTTCACCCCAAGTGAGTGATGCCCAGACCTGCCCAAATGAGAAAGGACGTTTTCATAAGCATCCACAGTGAATTAAAATGTAAATCCTGTATACTAAAATGTATATCCTGTGATACTATGATATATACACTTTGGTTTTCATCCAGTTTCTGGATCATACTCCTTCCCCAAGATGGATCACAGAAACTCTAATATTCCCCACCTCACCTCCTGTCATGGAACCATTGATCAAAAAAAAAGATCTCTGACTTACATTGTCTGACAATAGATAATAAAATCCTCACTTGAGGAAGAGTCTTGTCCCATCCTCATGAGGAAGGAACGCTGAAGGATCTAAACACACAGGCTTTGCTGGACTCCTCCACTTGGTCTACTAGCACTAGATCAGCCCCCTTTTGTCCAATCACACATCGACACAGTTCTCCAGGCTTCAGTCACGCAAGTATGGTGAAGCGTCCATAAAAACTGAAAATAACGGTTCAGAAAAGCTCTGAGCAGAGAGGCAGCGCAACCGGACTCCCATCTGCAAGGACCTGCCCGGTTTCCGCGGGACACCTGGGACAGCGCCAGCAGTCTTCTAAACAAGAGAATAGGGCGGGCTGAGATGAGATAGGTTCGCTGGCAGTTTGCGGACACGCCCACACCTGCACCCCACCACCGGGGGCTCTGAGCTGGCCAGCGCACCGGCAGGGTCTGGATCCATCAACATATCAACATATATGCATAAGGTCAGGGACTCAACACGGGCAACATTGTCTTCTGCTTTCCCCCCCAGACTTTATTTTTTGTTGTTGTTGTTGTTTTTGGTTGTTTGTGTGTTTGTTTTTTCCTCCTCTTTCTTCTCCCATTGTCCCTCTTTTAGCTTTTTTCTTTGTTACTTTCTTTTCCCTTCCCCTCTCTGAAGTCACCATTACCAAGTAGAGCCAACCATGACCTTGTCATTTAAAATAACCCTGGAGGACTAAAGGTCATAAGAACCAAGAAACACATATACCCAGAAGAAACCGCAAAAACAGACATTCCTGAGGAGGATGCTATTACCTATCTTTTTGTAACCTCATACAAAGAAAATATCAAACCAATTCAGAGAACAAACTAAGAGGGGTAAAGTACATATGTATACAAAGAAAATGACCAGACATAGAAGCAAAACGCAACCCCAGACCTCCAGCCCAACCAGAATAAATACAGAGGACAATGACATCGAGGATGTCAGAAGACACCCAACCAAACTCTCAGAGATGATAGCAACAGAAGTTCAAAAACAGACAGGCGCAGCAATAGAGAACATCAGGCTAGAGGTAATAGACCAGGTCAGGAAAGAGATGACCAACATAATGAAAGATTTGCTTAGTGAGTTCAGGGTAGACACAGATAAAAAAACAGAGGAACTAAGAAAAACAATCGAAAATTTGAATATACAACTTAGCAAAGAAATGGAGCCTATGAAACAGATCCAAACAGACATCCAAGAAACAAAAAACTCGCTGGAAAGTATACAAAGCCGAATGAACGAGAGTGAAGATAGAATCTCAGAACTAGAAGACAGGTCAACAATCAGTGAGAATGAAAAGAAAGACTTGTTAAAAATAGCTACAGAATAAGAAAAATCACTACAACATCTGCAAGATGATGCAAAAAGGAACAATATAAGAGTGATAGGAGTAAATGAAACAGCAGGAGACAATACGAAGGATCTAAAGAGATTATTTACAGAAGTAATGATGGAAAACTTCCCAAGCATGAGAAAAGAACTTGATATACAGATAAGTGAGGCATATAGAACCCCAATTACCCATAACCAAAATAAATCCACACCAAGACATATAATAATCAAGATTCCAGAAATTCAGCAAAAGCACAAAATAATGAAAATTATTAGAGAAAAAAGACAAATCATCTATAAGGGTAAACCCATCAGAATCACAGCAGATTTCTCGACACAAACCCTAAAATCAAGGAGATCCTGGAGCAACGTATTCCAAGCCTTGAAAGAAAACAATCTCCAACCCAGATTGATGTACCCAGCCAAACTATCTATCAAATTCAACAATGAAATAAGATACTTCCATGACAAAGAACAACTGAAGAAATTTATAACCTCCAAACCACCTCTACAAAATGTCTTGAAGGACATCCTGGAGAAGGAAAGAGTTAACTACAT